>WBNM01042327.1:167944-250424 GCA_013399055.1 Ramphastos sulfuratus | reverse complement strand
TTTTTTTTTTTTTCCAGAAAACCAAAAATAGGAAGGAAAAAAAGAACAAGCTGTTGGCAGGTTTATCACTGAGTGGTTTTTACCATGTACTGCATTTTTTTCATGTGTTCATAGTCTCTCCTCTTTTAAATTTGAGTCAAGGTGGTCAGAATTTTCATGATTATTATGAAGGTTCACTTATGTCTGCAGGAGGGAACAAGGTTCCTGTGACAATTTGTAGTTACACCTTACAGAGGTTTGTTTTAATGTGTTGTCTACACAGAGCTTTGATATTTCTGCTTCAGTTCAAAAATGTCTATCGTTGTTTCTTCAGTAGACAATCAGCTACGATCCTTGCCTGCACAGTGGATTTAAAATCAACTGCAAACTGCTGAAGAATTGCACTTCAAGTGGTCTCAAGAGACAGGAGAAGCAGGTCTTCACTATAATGGAAGAGGCCAAGAGCTCAAAGAACGGAAATCATGACCCAAGGAAGTCTGTCCGTCTTGCCTGTGAGGAAGGCAAAGCAGTCAGAGTTACAAATAATCAAAATTACAAGCATAATAGAAATGACAAGTCTATGAAGGACTTTGGGAGAAGTTCTCCAAGTGGGAATAATAGCAAAAAAAGTAAACAAAATGATGTTTGTTGTGAAAAGCAAGGAGAAAATAAATCATGCAAAGTAAACAGTTGTATTCCTGGAACTAAAGATATGGGGTCCAACGTTCAGGAGAGAAGTCATGGAAAAGCTAAAAAAGTTTCTAATTTATCAGCAGCAATGGAAAACCTGAAACAGACAAAAGCTCAAGCAATGGGAGAAGATTTTCCAGGCTCCCATGTTTCAGGGAATGGGGTCAGTATGGAAAGCTTGGTGGCTGCACAGAAAGGGAAATTGATGTTGGAAAACCCCCTGGGAGTTCACGCTTTGAAGACCAGTGCTAATCAGACCGGGGATCCTGGTAAGGCCGCTTCAGATCAAAGGAAAATGGACCATAAGCCTGATGACTTCAGTGAGTATTGTTCAGCACCGCCTTACTCAATTTTCTTCTACTAAAATTGTTAACCATCTGAAATGGGCTTGGAAGCATTTCTCTTTGCATCCCTTTTCTTGCATCTAGGAAGCTGCCGGTTGCATTTAGGGAGAGCACGCTCGTAATGCAACCATGGTACTCAGAGGATAAAAAATTACAGCTGGCCTTTTCCCTCTTGCCTAAGACATAAATGTCTCTGCAAGATACTTGGTCTGCCTGGGTTTCAGGCAGTTTTGTGAAGGTAGTGTCTTGGCAGGGAAGACCCCTTCACTTACACTGCCATGTGCCACAGTGCCACATCTGTTTTGCAGAAGGGGCAAGGGAAGACCTGCAACAACAGCTTTTGTTGTAAGTAGGGGCAAATATTTACCTTTTTTCTGTGGCTGTCGTGCCCTCTTTGTTATTGAAATGTTTCAAATGTTGATTTGGGGAGCTCTGGAGTACCTGCCAGCTCTCTGTGGTTACTCTTGTGAGTGTTCAGTTTTTGCACCTCTCTTTCAGTTCAATTCAGGCTTTCAGGATGCTGTTTGAAGACAGTGTACCGGTGCAGACCTTCTAGTTGAAGACCTTCCCATTGTTGCAACAGCAGCTGCTTCTGTGGAAATAGTGGGAAAATATTAGCGCGTATATTTTTTTAGCTATCTTAATAAAATTGAGCAGGAAAAGCAAGATGAAGTGGTAGCATCCTGTGAACAGTCAGCTCTTTGCAGACCACCATCATGTAGCATAGATGCCATCTGTCACTGAGAAACCAGGCCTTGACAGCTTGCTCCATTTCAATTCCCAGCTGGCCTGAGACCGCAGATCTTGTTTGAAAGGAAAGAAAAGAACCCCAAAAATCCACAAAAACAAAGAACCCTGAATTTGTTGCTATAAAAACTACTGGAATGATTGAAGCTATGGCTGTCCAGGTTGGTGGCCTGTGACCAATCCACAGGCATCTGGAGGAACTGGCCTGTCGGAGCTGCCCTGTGTGTTTGTGAGCAGCTGCGTTCCAGAGCTCTGCACTTGCCAGCCGTGGGCGGCAAGGTGGCACAGTGTGCTCAGGTGCAGCTCCAGCAGCCTTCTAATTGAGAGCTTAGCATGCCTAATGACAGGCTCCTTGACATTGTTGGGTGAATGCCTTTAAAGCAGTTCTATGGCTGCTTCCTTAGCATGTTTTAAGCCTGATATTTGTGATTGTTAGAGCATCAGGACCTTGCATGCCCTGTTCTGCACAACAAAAAACCCTGCTTCTTGCCTTGAAGAGCTTCATAGAGACTCTAAAGTTGGAACTGAAACACAAAATTAATTACCAATTTTTTCCCCCCTCTTTTTCCATAGCACTTTTAGTAGCAAACTCTGAGGTCTCTAAAATGTTGGTTAAGCTACTAGAAAGACTCTGCTGTCTAAGGTGATTTTGGCCAGCCTTTGGACAAAAACCTGGAATGTAACTAATTTGTGTCTGGCTCCTTAGTGAGAAGCTCTTACTTGCTCTGTCATCTTAACTATCACTTTTCTTCTCCTGGAGCTACTCTGAAGAAAATAACTTCTTTCTTCCTCTAGGTAAACTAAAGAATTCTGACTCAACTAAAGAGCATGGTTTGGAAGCTGATGATTTAGAAAACACCACTGTTATTGATGAATCTAATCTGACAGCTGAACAGCAGCTGGGATTGAAACAAGCTGAAGAACGTCTGGAAAGAGATTATATCTCCCGCCTTGAAAAAGTAAGTTGAGTGATTTATCAGACAAAAAATGAAATGAGTGGCTTCTTTCATTAGCATCACCATGTGTCTGGTTGGGTAGTGTTTCTGCTAGAGCCTTTTGCTTCTCTTTCTTCTTTATAATCACTTTAGTGATCCAATGTATTCCCAGCAGCTGACTAGTCATTCCTTGTGGCAGATAATATTGGGTGGAAACTTAATGCTCCTTTTGTGGCACACACAGCCTTGGAGAACAGTATTTTTGAATTCTGCAGACCTAAATGTTTACAGGTCCAGTACAGAGCTAAGGTTTTTCTAGAAGCTCTGGTCACCTGGAAACTCAGAATACAGGGTTAGAAGGAACTTTGTTCTATCTTCAGCCTTCCACCAGTCCAGGTCACATGTGTTGAACACGATTCATTAAATGTGTTCTTCATCCAGTGAGACTTGCAAGTCAGTCTAGGTAACTCAGAAATATGGAAGTGTTTCTTACAACATTTTAATCCCTTATATCTTGTCCTAGGAAAATAAACCTAAGTTAATGACTTTCTTCTACACACTTAAAGGTCATTGCCATGCTTATAGTCTTACCTTCTTTAGACTCACTCTTATTCTTTGGTTTAGGGGCTCATTATTGTTGCTTTTCTGTAGGCATCTGCCATGTGACTGGTATCCAAAAGTGACCATGCAATTTCAATGGAGGTCTTACACGCAAAGAGGAAAACTGGCTTCATCTGTCTGATTAGGAACTCTACTTTCTTTTAGCAGCAGTAGGATGTTGGCTTGTAGTTTGATGAGCAGAGCTCCCCCTTATCTGTTCCTTTAAAAATGCCCTCTCAGGTTTCCCAACCTAGCTTGTTTGCATTTCATAATCCCTGAGGAGGAGTGATACTTTGGTTTGGTATTACTTATTTGCAGCTTATTTAGTCAATTTCTCTACTTTGTTGGGATCACTGAATTGTCCTTATGTCTTTTGTAGTTCCTCCTATCCTCCTGTTTTTCACAGCTGTAGTCAGCACACCCTCTACTGCATTTCCTAAGTCTTCAACAGCAAACCTCATCAGGACCCCTGTTGAAAAATCTTTGGCACATGCTTTTAGAATGGTCATGAATCAGTCTAGGTGTGTGTGCTCTGAGGCTAGTGAGCAGTTTTGCTCCCACTTTACAGTTCTTAGTATTCATGACCTCCCTTTGAGACTGATACTATGGCAAGTGACAAAAACTTTGTCAAATTCAAGGTACAACATCTGCTGCTGCTTCCTCAAGCCCTATGGTTTTACCTTTGAAAAGGCAGCCCTAAAATTGGTTCAGTGCAATTTGTTTCTAGCAGATGAGTTTCTCACCTATGAGCTGCTGTTGTGTTTATTACTAATTCAAGTTTATTACAGTATTTTTCTGGATGCTGATTCTGACTGGTCTCCAATTCCTTGGTTCCTCCTATTTAGCCTTTCCATTCTCTGTAAGGTCTTTAAAATGCAACTGCCTCTGAGTTGCTTTAATTCCCTGAAGGGAGGTTGGACTAGATGACCTTTGAAGGTGCCTTCCAACCCAGACCATTCTGGGTGATTCTGTGAATATCCAAGCACAAATTTTATGAGGCCTGGCTTGTTAGGATGCATCTGTCTTAAGTAGTAGTCCCTGGCTTTTTTTGTCCTGGAGTTTTGAGTTGTTGCCCATTTCACTGATGTTAAGAAAGAAATGATTTTAAAAGGCCTTACAACAAAGGCAAAATAAAAGGCCTTACACAATTCAGCCTTTCTGGCAACATGGCCTGACACAGTACTGCTGATTAGCATTGTAAATACACAGTTCTCAACAGTACTGCTACTCCTGATCTTCATTCACTTTTTGAAGAGTGTTAAAAGATTTCATCTACTTAAGTCATCAACTGTTGAATACCTGAAGCTTCCAAGCTAGCCAGGAATAACAGTCTGTAAGCTGTTTTCCAAATGGATGCTTAATTTCATCTTCATAGAGTCACAGAATTGTCAGGGTTGGAAGGGACCTCAAGGGTCATCTACTTTTAACCCCCCTGCCATTGGCAGGGACACCTCACACTAGATCAAGTTGCTGAGAGCCACGTCCAGCCTGGTCTTAAAAACATCCAGGGATGAGGCTTCCTCCACCTCCCTGGGCAACCTGTTCCAGTGTCTCACCACCCTCATGCTGAAGAACCTCTAACCTCTAATCTACATCTGCGCTCCTCTAGCCTGGTTCCATTCCCCCCAGTCCTATCACTACCTGACACCCTAAAAAGTCCCTCCCCAGCTTTCTTGTAGCCCCCTTCACATACTGGAAGGCCACAAGAAGGTCTCCTCAGAGCCTTCTCTTCTCCAGACTGAACAACCCTAAGTCTCTCAGCCTGTCCTCACAGGAGAGGAGCTCCAGCCCTCTGATCATCCTCATGACCCTTCTCTGGACACATTCCAGCACGTCCATATCCTTCCTGTAATAGGGGCTCCAGAACTGGACACAGTGCTCCAAGTGAGGTCTCAGGAGAGTGGTGTAGACAGGCAGAATTACCTCCCTCCACCTGCTGGCCACACTTCTTTTGATGCAACCCAGGATCTGGTTGGTTCTCTGGGCTGCAGGTGCGCACTGGTGGGTCATGTTGAGCTTCTCATCCACCAGCACTCCTTCAGGGCTGCTCTCCAGCCACTCACTGCCCAGACAATATTGGCACCTGGGATTGCCCCAACCCACATGCAGGACTCTGCATTTGGTCTTACCTTAGTAGGTACCTGCCTCACAGAAAATAAGAGTGAAGAGAATTAACACTAGAAGCATAATGACCTTTATTTTCGAGTGATACTTACTTTCCATTTGGACTGTATCAGTTTTTCTTTTTTTTTTTTTTTCTTTTTTTGCAAAAGATCAAACTCAGTAAGTGGAAGAAACTTGCCCAAGTTTTGCAGTGGTTTAGGTTTCCATATAGTAAGCTGAATTTAACTGAATTCGTTACTTAGTCCATTCGCTGTCTTCAAATGGTGTCTGTTCATTCATTGATATGTCACTGTTTAAACATCTGGTGCTTTTCAGAGTACTTTTGGGGTTTAAGAAATACAGATGTAGTAGAATTAGGAGTAAAATGCTGTTGGACTTTTTCTTTCCCAGTTATAACTGGTAGCAGTTATTGAAAAAATGCTAACACGTCTAGAGGAAGACAGGCTTTTTGTTGGGGCAATGAGCCTCCATGGCTGTGTTTCATTAGAACAAGACAACACAATTGCAGAATGAGACAGGTTAAAGTCCAACATTTGTGAACAAACCTTCATCTTGGCAGAGCTGGTCCTTTCTGTCTTTTAGTCTCATAGCTCTCAGTGGTTTCTTGATTGAATAAACTGCACAGTGTCTGCTCTTGGACCCTAGGAAACCAATGATTCCCCAGCTCCTACCCTCAATATCTCCTGAAGCTTGGCTGCTTCTTACAGACTTTCAGGGGGCTCCCAGAAGGCAGCTTTCCATTTGCCTACTTCTTCTCTCCCAACCTGTCTGTACAAAAAGGTGCTCGTTCTGCATGCCTCTCCAGTTCTGAGCCTCCCAAAGTATTAATCACAATGGAATGATCTTTCCTTTGTCAGAGAGTTCCACCTTATCCAGAGTAGAGTTGTTAGCAGGTCAGACACTGGCTCTCTTCCTCCTCGTTGGCCAGCTGCACTCTTTGGACTGGAACAAAACCTGCTGCACTTGCAGAGTGTGCTGGGAATGTGCTGGGCAAACAGCAGCACCATCTGCCAGAACGTGGAGAGTGAATAAGGTGATGAACACTTCTCGTTTTCTCATCAGAGAAGGCAGGATACGTGCTGAGATTTCATAAATCCATAGTTATTAAAAGCTTGAGCTGGCAAGGGAATGGCTTCCTGGCCTTTAGGTCATCTTGAAGAGGCAGAAGCTCTTAATCTTTGCTGAGAAGTGTCACACTCAAGCCAGCTCACTTTCTTTCCTCGCTTTCCCCACTTGCTGCACAGATACATTCCAGTTCCACTGTTTTTTGAAGATTGCTTGTTGTTGACAAAGCACCTTGAGGAGGAATCTGTAACTGTTACATCTGGGTTATTACTCAGAGAAGTTAGTTTTTCAGACACCCTTGGCAGAATATTTTGGTTTAATCTCTAGCCCTTTGTCCCCAGCGCTCCCCAGAATACACCAACTGTCAGTACCTGTGCAAGCTCTGCTTAGTTCACATCGAGAACATCCAAGGAGCTCACAAGCACATTAAAGAAAAACGACATAAGAAGAACATAATGGTAAGTGAACAAACACAGGTCTGTTTGTTTTGGTGTTGGATGAAAGATTCACAGATTTCTGTTGTTCATTTTTCTGTTTGAGAGCAAGGGATTGATGATCTGCCCAGGCAGAGAGATCATTGCTTCTGAATTAGAGTCTCCAAGTAACTTAGGTGAGAAACATTTAAATATTCCATGTATTCCAAACAATCACATTGTTGGTGGCAGGCCCTGTAGGGATCAGGTGTTATGTCTAGAGTGAAAAAAAGAGAGGTAAAGTAGGGAAGGATTCGGTTCCCAAGGTGACAACATCTCCACTCGTCCTCAGATAGCTTTATGTTGTGTGCCGCAGGACAGCCATCAGAGGTGCACAGCTCTCTTGGCGTTCCTTGCAACATACACCCATTCACAGCTCCAGCTGTGACATACATGGCTATCAAAGGAGCTTAGCAGCAGCTCTGGCATCCCCACTCAAGAAAAAACACAAAGTGGTGACTTGATAAAACCCCAGCCCTTCAAAATGCACATTTCTTACAGAATCACACAG
Organism: Ramphastos sulfuratus; assembly: GCA_013399055.1. Classification (NCBI taxonomy): domain Eukaryota; kingdom Metazoa; phylum Chordata; class Aves; order Piciformes; family Ramphastidae; genus Ramphastos; species Ramphastos sulfuratus. The sequence continues at coordinate 242,956 of WBNM01042327.1, read as the reverse complement.
AATCACAGAAACGTCCAGGTCGGATGTATCCAAAGGGGGCCTACAGGAAGGCTGGGAAGGGACTATTTGCAAGGTCTTGTAATCACAGGACAAGGGGCAATGGGTTTAAACTGGAAGAGGGGAGATTTAGACTGGATGTTAGGAAGTTCTTTCCAGTGAGGGTGGTGAGACACTGTCACAGATTGCCCAGGGAGGTTGTGGTGCTCCCTCCCTGGAGGTGTTCAAGGCCAGGTTGGACGAGGCCTTGAGTGACCTGTACTAGTGGGAGGTGTCCCTGCCTATGGCAGGGGGTTGGAACTGGATGATCTTTGAGGTCCCTTCCAACCTAACCCATTCTATGATTCCGTGTAAGGTGAGGCTTGGAAGTTCAGGAAGCAGCACGAATGCCTAATTAAAAGAAGGGCAGATTTAGATGGGATGTTAGAAAGAAATTCTTCACAATGAGGGTGGTGAGACACTGGAACAGGTTGCCCAGTGAGGTTGTGGATGACACCTGGGGGGTGTTCAAGACCAGATTGGATGGGGTTTTGAGCAACCTGGTCTAGTGGAAGGTGTCCCTGCCCATGGCAGCAGGTTGGCTGCTCTTCCAACCCAATCCATTCTATGAATTCTATGAATAGCCCTTAAGGATCACCAAGTCCAACCTATAACCCTACTCTACAAGATTCACCTTAAACCATATCCCCAAGCACCACATCCAAATGACCCTTAAACACATCCAGGGTTGGTGACTCAACCACCTCCTTGGGCAGCTTGTTCCAGTGCCTTACCACTCTCTCCATGAAAATTTTTTTCCTAATGTCCAATCTAAATGTTCCCAGTCTCAGCTTGAGGCCATTCCCCGTTGTTCTGTCTCCAATTCCCTGTGAGCAGAGCCTAGCAGCAGCCTCTCCACAATGTTCCTTCAGGTAGCTGTAGACAGCAATGAGGTCTGCCCTCAGCCTCCTCTGTTTCACACTAACCAGCCCCAGCTCCTTCAGTTGCTCCTCATCAGATTTATTTTCCAGGTCCTTCCCCAGCTTCGTTGCCTTCCTCTGGACCCACTCCAGCACCTCCACATCTCTGTTGTATTGCAGTGCCTAAAACTGAACAGAATACTCAAGGTGCAGCCTCACCAAAGCCAAGTAAAAAGGGACAATCACCTCCCTGCTCCTGCTGCCCACAGCATTTTTAATACGTCAGGATGCCATTGGCCTTCTTTGCCACCGGGGCACACTGCTGGCTCATATTCGGCTGCCTGTCTATTACAACCCCCAGATCCCTTTCTGCCAGGCAGAAGTTTATCTGCTAAGTTTGTCCAAGTAAGAACAGAAGAGTTCAGAGACGCTACCTAGAGCTAGCCAAATACTTTCACCTTCTCTTAGTGCTTAATTATTTCCCAGTTATTATTTCTTTCTGTTGTCAGTCACATACTTCATTTAGTTGATAAATTTGTGAAACCAGCGATTGTTGTGCTTAATGACTTGACACATCTGACATATTTCCTGCTGTTGAATTGAATTGATTATAATCTGAGCCACTAAAAATAACACCTTCTGACAGCAGCTGCTTAGGCTGCAGTGGAACTCAACAAAATTTCTTGGGAGCTATGAATACTTTTTCTACCTCTGATATCTTCCTTTCAAGAAAAACCCAATCTGAAAAAAAAATCTCTGTCTCTAGCAAACTTTCCCAGCTCAGTTACTTTTATTAAGTGGGAACAATTACAGCTTTCATTCCTTGGATGAATTCTGTTTCAGAACTGTCAGAAAATGTGATTCAGGAATGCAACCCAGCATATCTCCTGCGTAGCTGCCAGCTGTGGAACACCACCTTCTTTTTTAAACACTGAGCATCTCCTGGCATTTCTGTGAGACACTAGGCCAGGCAGAGTTCCTGCCTTAGCAAGTGTTTGTTCAGGTCACTGTACAAATAGGGGAACACAAAAAATCAAGCACTGTGTTCTTAACAGCATGCAATAGATAACTTTTTTTCTCTTAAAATACCACTTATTCCTATTTCATCCAATTATTCAGGAAAAACAAGAAGAAAATGAGCTGCGTGCCCTACCACCCCCCTCTCCTGCCCAGCTGGCTGCTCTGAGTTTCACACTGCTTGAGGCAGCAAATGAACAAGGCATATCTGATGAGGACTTCAGAATTCGTCAGGAGATTGTGAATGAGATGGAAAAGATTATCCAGCAGCCCTTACCAGGTACTCAGTGTTCTCCCTTTGCTTTAGGTGAAAGCTGTTCTTTTCCTCTATTTGTATGTAGATTTTGATAATGAAAAGTGAATGACTAGGTCTGTGGTTAAGTTATCTTTATGTTCTGCGTTGTTAAGGTATCTTGACACTTTAACACAGACTAGCAGTTGATTGAAAAGGAACTGGCAAAGCTACAAAAGGAGGAAAATATGATTTGGCTTATTTTTCTTTCTTCTGTGGTATGTGTTTAGTGAAGCTGTTGATCCTCTTTTTAAAATGACGATTCCTAATGAAGATTGGAAATTCCCAGGGCACAAAATATTTCCTTCCTGGTCACGTTTAAAGCCTCAGACAGGGAGGATCTCCCACAGGTTCTCTCCTTACAGACCTTTCCACCTATACCTTAACTAACCTTACTCAGTATCTGTGGCTGCTAGAGTTTGATTTTTTTTTTTTTCAACTGCACTTGAATAAACTAATATAAATGCAGCAGGAATGAAGTGAGAACACAAAATCTATCTCTTTTTCCTATCTGTCCTTCAGTTGTTCGTAACATCTTTCATGGCAGATAAAAGTTGCATGAGGCCATTGTGGTCTGTGTTTTTTTCAAAACATAGTTTTAGGAAACCAAAGCTTAACCTCATCTAGGAGTGATTTCAGTGAGCATATGGGACACAATTGTAATCTGAAATATTTACAGGTACTAATGAATAACTGGTCATTAAAATAAGCCATTAAGGCCAAGGCCATTAAGAGGCATTTCTCCTCATCTGTATTTGTGGTTGATGTATCCTAAAATGAAGAGAAGTGTACTTTGATGGCAGAAAAATCCCTTAATTGTCTTAAATGATGAAAACATTACATTTATTTAGCTACCTTACCTGCCTTTTTCTTGATTGTGTGCTTTAAGCTGATTAAAAAGAAGATTCAGTAAAAGAAAAGACCTTGAGCAGGTTAAATTCTCAGACCTATTTTGCTGCTTCAGTGGGTCAGTAGAGTTCAGTGCTTTAATAGAGTTTGTAAGCATTGTCTGGCTAAGCTGCAGGGTTGTCTTTCTCCCCCTTGCCATTCACAGTGCAGTGGGACATTAAAGGTACAGATCCAATTTATGCTGCCATTGGCAAATAAAATAATACAAATAGTACAACACTAAGATTATCTTTGATGTTTCCTTCTTTGTGCTGATTTCCCATCAGTTCCTGTAGTTAACTCACTGGAGCTGGAGAGCTGATTTTTGGAGCTGCAGTAACATTGGTGTTATGTTAACAATGATTTGGGTTTCAGTGAATCTGAACAGAGGGAAGTATTGAGCTCATTGACAAAACCCAAGTTTGCAAACTTGTGATTTCATGTCTGTTGACACTGGGTTGATTTTATTTTAGAAATACCTTCTGTTTTCCTTCTGCTCTATACAAATGCAGTAGTAAGATTTGGTTGGTTTGCTGCAGGATGGTTAGCTTTCCTTCTGGGAGCTATATTAAATCTGTGCTCAGACAGGAGGTGCTGAGTTGAACAGGAGCTTGTAGGGTGGAGATTTGCAAATGTGTTTGCTCTGTAGCATTGCCTCTTAGTGCAAGCTTCAGCTCTGACAGGCTGCTGAGTTTTCTACTGCTGGTGTATTAGCATAAGACGAAGCAGAGAGAATTACTAGTTTGACAAAAATACTCATGAAATTACTATGTCAGTGTTAGTGAGCTGGCTGACTTGTTTGAATTGAGGAAGTATTGTGGAGGTGTAGTAGTAGTAGTAGAGAGTGCCTATAGTAGTAAATGACAATTTGTTATTCCCCTTTGCAAAGCCTGCTGTGGTTTAGTAAATGTGTTTTCTAAGTTGTAAATTAGGGAAAAATTAATAGCTGCACAGCGTAGAAAACAGGATGTGCTGGTATGATTTTCTCCTGAGGAAAAAATTGTTACTACTCTGAAAAGCCATTGGAAATAATGGCAGATGATTGTTGTTGTTGTTTACCCTACAGGAATTCATTTTGAGAGGGCTAATTTGTAAGTAGGGAAAAATACAGAAAGAATTATTTTGTTCTTTTGGAAAGAGTTTGGTCAGCAGAGAAATGAAAGTACTGAGGAAGAACACAAGCAAAAGCCTCTTCATTGTGAGGCTGGTTCAACACTGTCACAGATTGCCTCTCCATCCTTGAAGAGTCAGCTGGTCATAGTTCTGGGCAGCCTGCTTGAGCAGGGTGTTGGATTTGGAAGGGATTGAGAACAGCCTCAATTCTCAGCTGACATAAATACGTCAGAGCCCTAATCTGTATTACAGGAAAGTTTTCATTTACAAAAGTTCTGTCATGAAGTGGGATAAATGATTGGTTGTGGAGTGGAATGACATTTCTCAAGATGTTAGTACTGAATAGTTTTAGTGAGTTTAGATCTGTTGTACAGCTTTACAGGTGAGGAGCAGTGTTAACTACAAACCCATTCAATGGATACTGTACTTTGTGTCTCGAATTGCACTGGAGTTACGGTTTGTATGCATGTTTTGGAATGAACTGTGCACAGGAACTTGCTAATGAAATGAACAAATCTTAGCACCTATTAAGAACTTGGTCACAGAAGTGTGTCAGGCAACAAAGAATTCTGAAAGTGGCTACCTGCTGCAGGGTCATCAAGCTGGACTTAACAAAAGCTGCTAAATAACATCCTGCACTGGGATGGTGACAGTTGTTACTGGTTTATATTTATTTCTATATTAAGAACACACAAAACTAAAGCTGTACTGCAAAAATACTTCCCAAAAAGCTTGAAAATTTTGGGATACTTGACAATTGTGCTATTGGAATGATCCCTTTTCCTGTGATGCTGAGTTACGGAAATAACTAAGTCTTCACAGGAGTGAGGAAGGGCTTCAGTAATTAATCTGGGAATACCACTTGGGAGGTGCATTGTCTAAATCAGGGTATACACCCTTTATTAAGGAATAAGGTGCTAAATAATGCCATTTGTCTCTCTGCAGACTGTTCATTGAGGATGTATGGCTCCTGTTTAACCAGATTTGCTTTTAAGAGCAGCGATGTTAACATCGATATCAAATTCCCGCCCAAGGTGTGTATGTGTTTGTATTAAATAAGGCTGGGTTTTAAACCAAGGGCATCAGCCTTACATTTCTACTCCATGACCTTCATCATCTCTAGGGGCATACAGCTAGAGTAGCACAAAGCATTGATGGGTGTCAGTGGTGCAGTGGATTGAATGGATAAAGTTTGAATTGCTTGGTAAATAACTTTAATTCTGGAGGGATTGGACAGTCTTTCAGCAGCCTTTTTGGGGGTTGAGTTGTTGGAGTAAGCATTGAAGCAATATGGCAGTAGTTGGCTGTAGATAAGTGTACTTCTATGTGCTGGTGATTCAGACAGTAAAATCTTGTAGGTCTTCATCCCTCCTCCACCTCATTTTAAAGGTGACTAGAAATAACACTTCTCCATGTAGATTTTATTCACTTGCAAGTAGCTCTCACAGCCCAGTTTGCTGTGGTACAGTACTGCTGCAGGGCACTGCAGCTTCCCTTTAAACACTGAGGCTGGTTCACTTTTAGTGTGATACTGGCAGCACAATTCTCCTTAGAAGCCGTGGTGTATGTTGACACTGAAATTGTTTTCATGGTGCAAACAGATAAGGTTAACTTGTTGATGAGTGCTGACACCTGATTCCACTTCTGTGAAAGAACATATTGCTGCTTTTTGTGCAGTTGGAGTGTTAAAAGTGTGAAATAAACCAGGCTGGTCTGAATAACGTCATCTGCTCTAATTTTGGCATTTCAGATGAGTCAGCCAGATGTTCTGATACAGGTGCTTGAAATCTTGAAGAACAGTGGTGAGTTCTAGCTGAACCCCATTTTTTATTTAATTAACATTCCAGCTACTGTTCACTTGGGTTTGGGTCTCATTTTTCTAGAAATTTGCAAAAATTAGTTTTCTACCAAGGTATCTGAGCTTTTTTGATGTGATTTTTCTGAATACCGATGCTTGTATAAGTGAGATCTGAGAAGCTGCAGCAGGAGTCCGGTTCAGATTGCTGGAATCTGTGGGAATGGTGTTAGAGGTCAGGTGAAAAAGCATTTAACTTTGAGGAGAATTTCTAAGCAATAAACCCAAAAGCCACTTTCCACTCAAGTGTGAGAGCTGTTACAATACTTCTGAATCTTGCAGCAGCCTTGTTTTGTCAGCAAGTCAACTAACCCTGACAGCTCTTCAAGCAAGTCATACAAAGTAGCATTGCAGTTTTGATCCTTCAGGAAGCGTTGGTAGGTCGGCTTCTGAAGTGGTTCTCAGACTATCCTGATGGTTTGTCAGAGATTCAGCTTTGTGTCTTTCAAACATTGTCAAGACAAAAATGGTTTTAAAAGATAAACCAGTCCAGTTTGAAGAGTTTTCATTTATTTTTTATTTTTCCCTGCTGGCTGCATCTGCTACTGCTGGTGACCATCAAAAATAACCAGAAAATATTGCTTACTGCTCAGCTATGGTGAGCTGTGGTTAGCTGTGCTGCACTAAATTTGAGTTGTTCTTTAGAAGTGTGCTCTCAATGTCATAGATTTAAAGACTTACTTGGGAAGTCTGTGAAAGGCTTTCATACATGGTGTTGTCTGTTTGTTTTCTTTTCTCCTTGCTTAGCTGTCTACTCAGATGTGGAGTCAGATTTCCATGCCAAAGTTCCTGTTGTCTTTTGCAAAGATGTTAAAAGGTACACATCTGTTCTACTGTGCTCCTTCATAGCAGGTACTGGCCTGCACTGCTGACAAGAAGTGTCCCTGTAACATTTAGCTCACGGTCATGGGCAAGGGGAAGTGCTGATACACAAACCCACAATCTAGAAAGCAAACTTAGCTTCGTTTTTGTGCTTCACAGAGCTCATTAGCTACAGGAGTCTGAAAATACCAGTTCTGCGTAGAGTTAAAGTTGGGGAGAAGCGGAATAGTTTTGAGTTGACAGTTAAAAGTTCTGCCAGCACTTCAATCCAAGACTTTAAAAACATTTCATAAGCTGCACATTGCCGGGAAGGACACATCAGCTGACCAGCTCAGTAAAACTCCAAAATGAAATGGGATTGTTGTGTGCTGGCCATGCTGCTCTGACTGCCTAGTGCTAAGTGACTGATGTTCCAGGAAGGTAAACCCAACAAGGGTTGATCTTTCCCTCTCTTTGTAGATCATGCAAATGTCTTCTGAGTACTAAGAGAGTGAAAATAATGATTCTGAGAAGCAAACCATGAGTTTTTAGAGAAGTCATTTTGTGGGCACACCACTCTTAGTGTGCAGCAGGCCTGGAGTTTTTACTGATTGGTTGATTGATTATTTATTTGGTATGTGGAGAATGTACATGGAATTTGAGTTGGGCAAGATTGCACAATGAATTCATGGCAGAAAGAGCGAATCCTTAGTACTGTTTTGTATTTTTAGATGTAATGAACCTTTGTAAGTTCTCAATCCAACTGATGCACTGATAGTAAAAACAAAAAAAAGAAAAAGTTTGCATATTCTGTAACTTGTGTTTAAAAAGTTTGGGTTCTTACACAGGGAGGCACTGATGGATGTTTTTATTATGGTGGGTGTGATGCCCCCTTCCCCCGTTCCCCAAGCATCAGCTGTATACACAAGGCAATAACCCTGTTTTATCTGTTTTCCATTTGTAATTGCAGTGGTTTGACATGTAAAGTAAGTGCTAGGAATGATGTGGCTTGCCTTACAACTGACCTACTGGCTGCCCTTGGGAAACTGGAGCCCGTCCTTATTCCCTTGGTTTTGGCTTTCCGCTACTGGGCTAGAGTAAGTTTCTAACTAGGGAAGAGAATTAAATATCCATGTCCCCTCTTTGGAAGTGCTGCATACACTATAATGTGTAACATCTTGGTAGAAAAGAGTTTCTGCCACTAGTTCACCTTAACAGGCTAGAATGAAACTGAAGATTTTGGTGAGAATCACACAAAGTCACAGAAACATCCAGGTTGGAAAAGCCCCTCAGGATCACCAAGTCCAACCTATAACCCTACTCTACAAGATTCACCTTAAACCATATCCCTAAGCACCACATCCAAATGACCCTTAAACATCTCCAGGGTGGGTGACTTAACCACCAACCTGGGCAGCTCATTCCGGTGCCTGATCACTCTCTCTGTAAAGCTTCTACTCTTACTGTTAGGAAGCTATTGCACTAATTCCGTAAAACTAGTTAGTTAATCCTTAAATCCAGTTCAGCAGAGCAGTCTGGTCTTGCAAACTTTAAGTGTGACCTCAACAGGAGAAGAAGGTTAGCTTGCTCAGAAAGGGGCCTGTTGTCATACCCTGCAGTACTGCTTACACATGTCAGCAACCATTATGGGAACCAAGTTGTAATGGTCACAGCCAGCATTTAACTGCCTTGAAGCTGCTGCCAGGCCAGACTTAGAATTCTTGGCTTTATTGGAAAATGAGTTGCATGGTATTATTGTTGCTTGATTTAACAAGATTTTTTAACTGAAATTCCTGGTTTACAACATGTAAGTAGCAGCAGTAGAAACTACAAAGAACTGTTCAAAGTCTCAAGTCTCTCTTGAGACTTTGAAATTCCTGGTTTACAACATGTAAGTAGCAGCAGTAGAAACTACAAAGAACTGTTCAAAGTCTCAAGTCTCTCTTGAGTTCCCGTAGAAGAGGCCAGTGTGAGATTACAGCCAGGTGTGTAGAATCCCCATCTCCATACTTAAGGTGTTGTACAGTAGCAAACACCTGACAGCTGGCTGGACTTCTGCATAGGAAAACAAACATGTCCCACAATCGCAGAAATGTGATGAAACTGAAAATAATAAGATAAAGAATTAAACCTCAGGCACTGTGTGAGTGACTGCAGTTGGCATTTTGTCTGTACATGGCATAGTGACTGCAGTTTCTGAGACAAAGGTTCCTGTTTCACTTTAGTATGTACCTCACATTTCTTTAATACTTGCCCTTTTATATTCAATTTGAAAGGAAAATGCTGTTGCTACATCAGAAAAAACAATTTTTTATGCTCTTGCAGCTCTGTCACATTGACTGCCAGGCTGAAGGTGGAATTCCCTCTTATTCCTTTGCCTTAATGGTGATATTTTTTCTTCAACAAAGAAAGCCACGGATTTTACCATCCTATTTGGGCAGCTGGGTAAGTGAGCTGGTAATGGAGTCACCTTGTCCTTCAGCTCTTGGCATTATTTCTGTGTTCTGTGCAGAACTGAATCGTGTAAGAAATTTGTCAGTGCGAAACACTGGTACCTAATCCTCGCGTGGCTTTGCTGCCTGATGATTCTGATGACCTTTAAGAAAAGGCAGCTGCTGTAGCCAGGGCTGTTGTGTCCTCCTGAATTTTGGAGACAGGACAAACATTTTCTTCTTTAATTCTCTGCAGCCATTTCTCTGACATCAGTTATGATTGCAGGGGCTAAATACCACAGTTGTCAGTGTTACCTTTGGTGAAAGCTTTTGGTTGTTTGTGTTGTATGCGGCATTATTTCAGAGACTTTAATTGTTGTTAGATTGAAGGCTTTGATTCAAAGAGGCCAGATGACCACCAGCTGAAAGGTGTAGAAGGAGAAGAGTTTGTACGGTGGGAGTACAAGCCACCAACAAACGGTGCAGCAAAAAATGCCGTCGGAGCAGAAGGCAAAACAAAAGTTGAACAACAGAAAGGTGGTGGCAAGAAGGTAACAAACTCAGAAGTGGACAGCCAGAGTAATGTGAAGGAGAAGCAAGGCAATGTAAGTGGTGGCTTTGTTTCCTTGAGAACCATGCCCTGTCTCTTACCCCCTGTGTTTTATCTTTAGACATTAATGTTGGGTGGAACCAGGGAAAAAAAACAAGGGATTTGTTTCTTACTGCAATTGAGCATTCTTGTCCCTGTGCTTCAGTCTGTCTTAGCATTCAGAACCCCTCACCAAGTTTCCCTGGGGCAGCTGTGGCTGGAGCTGTTGAAATTTTACACACTGGAGTTTGCGTTGGAGGAGTATGTCATCAGCATCCGGGTCCAGGAGCTCCTCACCAGGGAGAACAAGAACTGGCCCAAGAGGCGAATAGCCATTGAAGGTAGGGCAGTACCCTTTCTTGCTTCCTGCAGCATCATCTTTATTTACCTGATGCTTACAACCCTGTCACAAGAAGCCTGGGTAATATACTACATCAGTAATTGGAGATGAAGGAAATTATTTTTTTGGGGATATAATTTGTCAGCTGTTTAATCTGCTTAAAGATAAATTTTCTGTTCACTATGATTGCTTGCAATTCTGGTCCTTTAAATGCTAGGTGTTAAGTTTCTAACCGTTCTGGTCCCGTTATTTCCATAAGCTGTCACTTATTGCTGTTCAACAACTCTAATATTACTATCTTCAGCACCCCTAGCTCCATTTCCAAAAGCACACTGTGTTTTGAATGTTACCAGCTAGCAGGTTGCATCCTGTGACTCCAGCACAGGTTGAGCGAAGAGGTTAACTCTAATCACAGTGAACTGGCCCAAACCCATCACAGTGACACACACAACACTCTATGCCCACCAGCACTCTTCCTAATTCGTTTCCCTGTTGGAACCATTTCTATACTGGGAAATTGAATGGCTGTGCTTCAGGGCCTGGATGTTCTGCTAAGGGAGTGAGACCCAGTGAATTTGCTGATAATACATACCCTGAGTTATGCATGGTGGGGAGAGAAAGGAAGAAAGAAAGAAAGAAAGTCACTTTGTCTGTTATAACTGGAAGATATCTTTATTTTCTGTTCCTCAACAGAAAAGTATGTAAACAATACTTGAGAGGGAAAGTTACAGAGCAGTGCATCACTTTCTGAATTGGCTTAAGAATAGAAAAATGGGGTATTCCAGGAAGGTTAAGAAAACATCTCAGGTGATACTTTTATAAAAGTATAAATTGTGGGTTTTGGACTCCTTCTAAAGAGATGTTCATGAAGCAGCTTTACTGAAATGCAGATGAAATAGTGGAGAGAAGGAGAAATAGGTCAAAGAGAAGTGTTAAGACAGAGTTACTAAAGGTATATTGAAGGATGATCAAGGAGGAAGAGTAAAAAGGAGAAAAGCAGGCAATGAATTGCCAAGGCACGCGTTGAGTAGTGGGTCCCGAGATTATTCCTGTGACTTTAATTTTCTCTTCCAATTCTTCAATCACTGTAGCTGAAGAGTTTTAAATTATAGTCGTGTTTATTCAGAATGTGGGAAGCCTAAACCTGTAAGATGAAAGAGCAAATTATTGAGGAAGAATCAGGAAGTCATTTCAGAAAGCAGGCAGCTTGCTCATTCTGATACCTCTTACTGCTGGTCTGGTTGTGTTATTTCTCTTTGGTTTGGGGGCTTGGTTTTGGTTGATTTTTGGGGTTGGTTTGGGATTTTTTTTCATCTTAACTTTGTAACTGAAATGAAGAAGTAACAAAATCTCAGTTTGATGCTATCTTCTCAGGCAAACTTGTAGCACCTATGCAAGTGCTCTTTATACTTGGAAAACATGTTTGAGCTAGAAAAGCGCTGGGAAGGACTGAGAGTGAAACCTGGTGAGACTGGTTCATATAATCCTTACAGCGTTACTGTGCTCTTAAAGAAGTTAATTTCTTAAGGGAAATGCAAATCCTTCATCAGTGAGAGGAAAAATCTTCAGATGGGCCCATATTTCTTTGGCCTTGAAATGTTTATTTTGGTTTCAGGTTTAGAAATTGGCCACCACATAATGGTCAGTGTAGCTGTGGGTTGCTTTTTAAACAACGCTGTGTAGAATGGTTTATGGTTGCCCTCCATTCCTAGCCACATGTGTGCTGTGTTTGCTGTGGAAGGAGTCCAAAGACCTCATGGGCCCTGTGTTCTCTAAGGGTATTCAAATCCAATTCTGGGTTGTATTAAAGAATCTCTTTGTAAGTGCAGTATCATAACTTAGGTATTTCAGTTACTTTGGTGAAATGTAGAAATGAAAGATTTCTGATGGCATTGTTGTTTCTCTTCCTAGACCCTTTTGCACTAAAGAGGAACGTTGCACGGAGTCTCAACAGCCAGATGGTGTTTGAGTACATCCTGGAGCGCTTTAGGACGGCGTATAAATATTTTGCCTGTCCACAAAGTAAAGATGGGATTAAATCCAAGCCAGATACAAAGAAAAAGGAAAAAGGGAAAATGAACAATAAGAAATCCACAAGGTCTGAAGAGCCTGTAGCCAACTGCTGCCTTCCACAAGGGGAAAAAGTTGTGGATAAGCTTAATATAGGAAGTGGATGTAAGACACCAGAGAATGAACTTGAATGTAACGAGGTGGTAGAAGCTGCGGCCAACAGATGTACTTCCAAGGACACGAACTCTGTGCTGCTGTCAACACTGGACTCTAGCTATGATGAAGACAAAGATGAAGCTTTATCCCTCCTTCCTAAGGAATGCTGTGAACTGAAGCAGAAATCACTTACAGAGAGGGATGATAGAGAGACTTTAGTTTGTGCAACTGGAAGCGAGCTAAGCCACCGCTGTAACTGCAGCGAACATCAGCCCTACGACATGCATTCTAGCAATGAACTTTCTGATGCTGAAAGCAGACAGGGTTTGGGAACAGAGTCCCCTCAGAAGAGTCAGTGCACTGGCACACCAGCTACCTCGCCCAACTGCAAAGCACTGCTGGAAGCTCATGAGCTCAAAGATGAAGGCAGGCTCTCCACAGAAGAAATGCATTATGTGTTTGATAAGTTTATTTTGACTTCAGGAAAGGTAAGCTGTGCAAGTTAAGTGCTAGTTATATGTCAATGGGCTGTTACTTATAAATCACTGGAGCTAAGGGTGGATGGATGGTGGGATTCTCTGAGTCACTGTTTCACTTTCTCTTATGGGTGGTACCCTGCAGCCTTTTCAGTGTAGCTGGGTTTAAGGACTGCAAAACATGAGGCCTCTGTGTATTGGGGCCTCTGTGCATTTGAACCTCTCTGCATTCAGACTCTGTTGCCTTCGTCTTATTCAAAGTTTTCTAATTTCCTAAAAAAAGACCCCCACAACCTGGGGTTTATATTTCCATTGTTTTAGGGGTATTTTTGCCCCTTCTGTATGCCCCTTGCTCTTATGAACTGGGAGAACAAAATGCAGCCTGTTGAAAGATGTTCTTCTGTTCTTTGCTGAGACTCTGTTGCTTTTCATGGGTTATATGTTCTTGGTTGCATAACTTAGATGGAGATGTTAGGTCTGTTGAATTGCCTTAAAAGTAAAATGGCATTTGTGCACTCCCCTCTGCCCCCGAAGCCACCAACTATAGTATGCAGCATCTGCAAACGGGATGGACATTCCAAAAATGACTGCCCAGAGGATTTCAAGAAAATTGATCTAAAACCACTACCACCAATGACAGACAGATTCCGAGAGATCCTTGATATAGTCTGCAAAAGATGTTTTGGTAAGCTGGCAAAGTGTTTGTACTCCACTGTAAACAGTTATCTGGGAAAAAAAACAAACCAAGCCAAACAATAGCCTCCAGGGCTTCATTGCCCACTCTGGGAAATTCAGTGGGAAGGAACTCTGCCAGGTACCCAAGGCTACCAATTTTAATTCTCATGTAGTCCATGCTTGTAATATCAAATTCTTACAACCATTTAAGAAGCTAATACTACACAGAATTGCTGCCTGGGTTTGTCAAAAGTTACTCCTGGTCCCAGAAATTAGGCTTTTATTTTGGTGCTATGGTGAGTTAACCTTGGCTGGATGCCAGGTGCCTGCCAAGCCACTCATGTGCTGGAGTAAGTACAGAGGAACCAGACACCTGAAATTAGATCCTGACTACTCTAATAATACCAGAAAGAAGAAAAACTTGCATTAAAGGAAAGTACATGTAACAAAAAGGTATCCAATACTTGTGCTAAACTGGAAAAGATTTTTGAGGTAGCTGAATCCCATCTGACTGTGTTTTAACTTGATTTTAGATGAGTTATCCCCTCCTTTATCTGAGCAACAAAACAGAGAGCAAATTCTGGCAAGTCTGGAAAGATTTATTCGCAAGGAGTATAATGGTAGGTACCAGTGGTAATGCTTTCTTCATTCATGCTGGCCACAGCATGAAGAGCACAGAATCATAGAATGCATTGGGTTGGAAGGGACCTTTAAAGGTCATTTAGTCCAGCCCCTCTGCAGTAAGCAGGGACATAATTTGCTCATAATTGCTCATTTTCCTTGCTTAAAGCAGTGACATCTCTTTCCCCTCTGTATGTAAATCTATCTTGTTAGCCTTCTGACAGGAACATTCCTCAGTTCTGTTCCATGGAAATGTCCCTGGAGTGAAGGAAGAGCTGCAAAAGAATCACACAGATCCAGGGCTATTGCAGTCAGGGCAAGAAGTGCCCTGGCCAGTTGGTGTTAGTGTTGCCTGGGTTGTGGCCCAGGAGCTTTTTTTGCCGTGTCAACAGTGTTCAAGTGTCTTAGAAATCTTACTGAGCTGGTCGTCTTCTTTTATAAAATAGGCAAAAGTATCCTACTACCGTGAGGGTAGTCCAGGCAGAGTTGGAAAGGGATTCTTTTTGTAGGTGTTGTAAAACAGTGCTAACCCCCCAGGTCATTGGAGTTGCAGTCCATTGCTTTGCAGAGAAGGTGACTGTTGTGCTGGAGCTGCCTGTGGGCAGGGAGCTCTGAGCAGTGCTTCTTCCCCAGCTGTGGCTGTGAGCAAATGCTCTCTTCAGGCTCGCTTCTGATGGGCATCTACGCATCCTGGTTAGGCAGTAAGGCAGTATCCCATAGGAAGCACTTAACCATTCAATTGCAGAAGAACTTAACTGTTTTGGTCTGCTCTTTTGATCAGACAAAGCCAGACTTTGCTTGTTTGGTTCTTCGAAGAACGGGTTTGGATTTCGGGACAGTGATCTGGATATCTGCATGACTTTGGAAGGCCACGAAAATGCAGAGGTAAGTTTTGAAACTGGTAACATTTACTGGGTTTTTAAGGATTTTTGGTTCAGTTAAGATTTCTGTGCACAGAAGAAGTAGGATTTTGCTAATACCACACTAGCTTGTTGCAGTCTGTACATATGAAGCAAGATAAGACTGTTTAAATACCCTTCAGACACACACCTCATGCACGGTAGATGTTCATACAGAGAATATGAGTCATGTCACAGAATCACAGAAACATTCATGTTGGAAAAGACCCTCAGGATCACTGTCCAACCATAGCCCTGTGCTACAAGGTTCACCCTAAACCACATCCCCAAGCACCACATCCAAATGACTTTAAAACATATCCAGGATTGGTGACTCAGCCACCTCCCTGGGCAGCCCATTCCAATGTCTGACCACTCTTGCTGGGAAAAAATCTATCCTAATGTCCAGTCTAAACCTACCCAGCCACAGCTTGAGGCCATTCTCTCTTGTTATATCACTAATTACCTATGAGAAGAGACCAGCACCAACCTCCCCCACAACCTTCTTTCAAGTACCTGTAGACAGCCATGAGATCTCCCCTCAGCCTCCTCTTTTTCACACTAACCAGCCCCAGCTCCTTCAGTTGCTCTTCATCAGATTTATTCTCCAAGCCTTTCCCAGCTCCGTTGCCCTCCTCTGCACTATGTCCAGCACCTCCACATCTCTCTTGTAATGTGGTGCCCAAAACTGAACACAATATTCAATGTGTGGTCTCACCATAGTAGAGTACAGCTGGCTTACTGCTTACTGCTTCTTGTACCTAAACTTTTCCTCTGTGAAATGCATGTTTCATGGTAAATACAAGTTTCTTGATAAATGTGCTTGTTGGGGCAGAATCCATACTTGAACATCTGAAGCTGTGATGTTTGTTCTTCCTAGAAATTAAACTGTAAAGAAATAATAGAAGGCTTGGCAAAAGTTCTTAAGAAGCATCCAGGTAGGTGTTTAAAGTATTACTTGGTTTGTATTTGCATTTACTGTCTAGGTAGTTAATGGAAATATTTTATGTACTAAAGTGTAACTTCCCCAGGTTTGAGAAACATCTTGCCTATAACCACAGCCAAAGTGCCTATCGTGAAATTTGAGCACAGAAGGAGTGGCTTGGAAGGGGACATCAGTTTATACAACACACTGGTGAGCATCTGTTTGAGTTTGGGTTTGTGTTCAAAGAAAGCTTTTTAATTCAGTGTAACTCATTCCAATAAATGTTTGAGAGAACAATTTTGAAAACAGAATTAAAATGCTGTCATGTGTTTGGTTTGAGATTTTACATTCCTTAAGTTCAGTGGCCCATGCTCACAGTCAAACCCAAATGGCTGTAGCCTGGTGGCAGAGCAGCAGCATGGCACACCCAAGTGTTTCTGTGCATGCTCCTGCAGAGCTGGCAGTGCTGCACTCACTGGGGCCTTTCTGCCAGCCCAACCCAAGTGTCTGTAACCTGTTGGCAGAGCAGCAGCATGGCACACCAAGTGTTTCTGTGCATGCTCCTGCAGAGCTGGCAGTGCTGCACTCACTGGGACCCTTCTGCCAGCATCAGCAGTAAGCTCATCCCAGCTTACGTCTAGCACAGTGGAATCTTACCATTTCTAATGTAATGGCCTCACATTCACCTGCGAAGAAGACAGAATGTGTGAAATTTGTTCCAGTACAAGTCACCTCATGGACTTACTTCTTTGCTGGTGATTTCCAAGGTTCTTGTTCATTCTGTTCTGATGACATCTCAGTTAATTCATACAGGAAATGTTGCTAGATTTTGATGGAATATTGCTGTGATTTTTATTTTTTCTGCTGTCCTCCTATTATATTATGCATCTCCTGTACTTGAACTGCAAACTGTACTGTAATTAACTTTAAATTACATGGAAACATCTGTTTGATTTTTTTAATTTAGACTTTTTAAAAAATATTTATTATTTTCCTTTTTCCCAGGCACAGCATAACACAAGAATGCTGGCTACATATGCAGCTATTGATCCTAGAGTACAGTATCTGGGCTACACAATGAAAGTTTTTGCAAAGGTAACATGAAAAGAAGGTTCTTGTTTGTATGATACAGTGTCTTCTGGTACAGCCACTGGGTTTCCTCCTGCTAACAGCAACTGGGAAGGAGACAGCAGGATGCTATTAATAGGAAATGCAGTTTCTGAAGCTGACTGTGCTGCATCTGGTTGTGTGTGCCAGAATCAAGTTCTTTAGTCCTGGTGTCATTTGCTACCTGTTCGAAAGATTTTTGCCTAAGAGGAAGCTGATGAAAGGAAAACTGTTGGATTTTTAAATGTAAACAACCCCTCCCTAACAAGCAAACAAAATTGGAAAAGTCGGTAACTGTAAGAGAGAGGAGCACTTGGTTGTCCATGGGCTTCCCAAGTTTCCATATCTAGGACCAGCCCAGAGATTACTGCAGCTTCCTTCTGGCCGAGTTGCTGCTTGCTCTAAGTTGGGAGCAGGTATGGGCTGGTGAATGAGTGCCTAAGTCTCCGCTTGGTATTCCCAGGACATCCACTTGAAATGAAGCATTTGGAGATAGCAAATTCCAAATCTCCTGCATTTTTTTTTCCTTATGATACTGTAATGAAGTGTCACACTATACAGCCTTTGCTAACTGAAATGTGGTCTTTCTTTTTATTCAAGCTGCAGTGCTACATACCTTCCCCCAGACAGCTTAGTGAATTATAGAGTCAACCAGATTGGAAGAGACCTCCAAGATCATCCAGTCCAACCTATCACCCAGCCCTATCCAGTCAACTAGACCATGGCACTAAGTGCCCCATACATGCTTTTTTTGAACACCTCCAGGGACGGCGACTCCGCCACCTCCCTGGGCAGCCCATTCCAAAGGCAAATCACTCTCTCTGAGACAAGGACAAATAAAAAATGGGTTATAGAGAGTGTAATAAAATGTTTCAGGTTAAATGAAATACTTTTGTTCCAGAATGAAATGGCTATGTTCATTATACTACCACCAACACTCTTTTGTTGGTATGGTGACAGCAGCGCAGAACATTGCCATTGGGTTGCCCAGGGAGGTTGTGGATGCTTCCTCCCTGGAGGTGTTCAAGGCCAGGTTGGAGGAGGCCTTGAGTGACCTGTTCTGGTGGGAGGTGTCTCTGTCTATGGCAGGGGCTTGGAACTAGATGATCTTTGAGGTCTCTTCCAACCTAAACCATTCTGTGATTCTCTTTTGTGCTCAGATGAAAAATGCCTTGTGTCCATAATAATGAGTCTTACTCTTTTGCTCTTCTTTTTTAAGTAGTGTTGTGTACAACAGTATATTAGTGTAATGTGATCTATAATAGGACAGGCAGTGTTCTGGATTTGGAGGGTTGTGTACAACAGTAATTGTGTACATTCTAGAAATCTTACTGAAAGCAGCCAAGTTGTGTGACAGACTCCTGACTCTGTATCCATACAGGTGACTTCTTAGCTGTACCAATATTCTGTTTAAGCAAAATGCCTCCTCCTCTGTGTGCATTGCCAGAAAAACCAGGAACAGCTGTCGCTGCTGCTGCTAATGGGAATTTGTGGATCCCTGTTTTTTCCAGACTTAGGAGGTTTAAAATGTGTTGTTTGTTGTGATGCAAAGGGTAGCTTAGAAGCAAGTACTGTAGAAAGGTTATACTGGAATGAAGTTTCCAAACACAGTAAGGTAATTCACTGCGATTTGCATCGTGCTGTGCTGTGCAGGCTTGGACCCTGTGTGTGTTTGCTAGCAGACTGCCTGAGGTGCCAATGCACCATGGCTGTACTTGCCCATTAATTATTCACAGAGTGGTGGGGAACCAGAGCAATAAGGAGTCAAAGAAACAGCTTGAGTGGCATGAGTTTAGAAACATTAAATTTTACACTATTGATACCTGAATATCAGACCTGAATGTTTGCTTGGATTTTTGTTTGGGGACTTTTGATTTGCTCCTTGTTTTTTTTTCTTCCCTTCCCCCCAACAATCAATTTGGCACATTGTAAACTAAAAAATAACATTTTGGCTATGAGAAGCTTTTCTGTTTTTCTGTTAGTCGAGTTACGTTGTGAGTTTGCCAGATGGCACCTGTCTCTAAAGACATTTACTTTTCAGGCTTCATAAACTGATTCTTAGTTCTGAAATGAAAGTGTTTTCTGTTCCTGCTGGGGATTCTGCTTGCTCTCTGCCATAGCCGTTAGTCTTGACTACTGAAACCTAAGCTCAGTGTTGTGTTTCTGATGTGTTTCCAGCGCTGCGATATTGGAGATGCATCCCGTGGCAGCCTATCTTCATATGCCTATATTCTTATGGTTTTGTACTTCCTACAGCAGAGGAATCCACCAGTTATTCCAGTACTGCAGGAGGTAGGCTTTCAGAAAAAGCAGCTGTGAAAATAGATGCACCATGTCTTCAAGCCAAATATAAGAAGTCTGGGCCTTGAGGATCAAGGAGCTGAATGAAGTGTGGGGCCCATTTTGCATTAGAAGGTTCCCAACTCCTGCTTGATTTTAGTTGGTAAAAACTGGCCAAGAAAATTAAAGCAAAATGGGAAATCTGTTGAGCCTAAGTTCTGCTGTTAATTTACTTTGGGATTTCTTGGTCTTAGGATGGTATTTATATGCAGACTAGGATAGAAAAAAAATTGGCAGGTGGTGTGGAGAGAAGGGAATTGTAATTATGGCACCATGCCAGATGCTCTTGAGACGCGAGTCCAGCTTATCTGTCAGTGACTGTAAGAAGCCTTATTTATTGCTCAACACCTTATCTGTAAGAGAAAAAGTTTATTTTATGATTTCATGAGAAGGAAATAAAACAAGCTAAGTAATTCTTTGGTACAACTTTAACTACACTATTTAACATGCGCCAGGAAAATTCACTAAGAAAATAACATTCTGTACCTCTGTCGCATGGGTGGGGAGACTCTAATTAGTCAGCTACCTCCCTCTTCCAAGCACTTCTAAAGCTGTTCCTTCCTGACTTTTTTGCTTTTTCTCTCCAAGAGGAAAATTGGCTTAAGCACTGCAGCTAAAACTCAGACTTTCTTGCTGATACTTCAGTGGTGGCTGGGGCTTGTTATTTTATTGCTATCCTGAGAGCGCATTTAAATAACAGTGGAATTTCCCCTTGGCTTACCTAAAGTCAAAATGTAATAAGAGTCGTATAAAGTCTCCTTAGAGAGTTTGTGGGCAAGAGGGATGCTGGAATCCTGATGAGGTAATTCAGTCGTGTTTGCTTAGTTGCAAAGAACAAGTCAAAATAAAATAACCCAATAATTGGAGAGAGGTTTAGCAGTAATGCAGAATTAGTTTCAGATTTTTTAGCAATGGGATGTTCTGCACGTATAATAAGTAATTGTTAAAGCGAAAAGGTTTCTGCCTTGGTATTATTTCTTACTAGCAAAACTGCAAGGCTTTTATAGTGGCTTTGAATTAGAGTGGTAACTCTGTCCCTTTGTTTTGGCAGATATTTGATGGAAAACAGATTCCACAAAGAATGGTGGATGGATGGAATGCCTTTTTCTTTGATGACATGGAGGAATTGGTAATATTCTAAATCCAGAAGAGTCACTAAAACGTACAAGATTGTTTTAATGGGAAAGTCATACATTTGTAGCAGTGTAATATATAAAAGAATAGTTAGACTTCCTTAGTTACATTATTATTTCTTTCCTAACTAGTCCTGTTTTGCTGGAATAAGTATCTGGGTTTTTAAATTTTTTTAAATTTATTTTAAATGATTTCTAAAAAACATAAAACAGAAAAAAATACTTGTTACTCCTAATAAACAATAAACTCCTAATAAAGAGTAACAAACAGTTTGCTTGTTACTATTAATAAACAGTTACTGTTAATAAACAGAGGTAGTGCTAATGGTAGAGATTTGACTTGAACCAAATGAAACTGTTGGTGGCAGACAAACTCAGAGTCGAGAGGGAGAAGCAACTGTAGCTCAATAAGTTATGTCTTCAATTTGGTGCAGAAGAAGCGTCTCCCCTCTCTTGGGAAGAACACTGAGTCCCTGGGGGAGCTGTGGCTGGGGCTGCTGCGATTCTACACTGAGGAGTTTGACTTCAAGGAGTACGTGATCAGCATCCGGCAGAAGAAGCTGCTGACGACGTTCGAGAAGCAGTGGACATCCAAGTGTATTGCTATTGAAGGTACTCACCTGCTGAGGGCTTGCTTCACTGCTGAGGGGCAGCTGGAAGATCTGTTCTCCTTCTGCACTGGAGCTTTATGTGAGGAAACTACCATCAGTGCTAAAGAGACAAGCATGGTTTGCAAGGCTACAGCTTACCAAATGAGCTTAGGCTGCTGCCCTGTTAGTGTCCAGCAGTATGCTGCTCTCACTTTGTTAACGGTTAGTTGTGCACGTTCAGAACCTTCAGCATTGCTTTCTTAACCATCTGCTCTGGGATTGCATTTAAAAATTAGTTCTCTGTCTTAAAATTAAAAAAAGGTTGCAGCATATTTTTTTCCAATATTGAGTTGTTTTTCTCCCTTCTTTACACAGATCCTTTTGACTTGAATCATAACCTCGGTGCCGGAGTCTCTAGGAAAAGTAAGCTATTAATATCTGCTAATAATTAATGGTTACTAATTTCTAGAGTGCTGCAACTTTTCTAATGTTTTCCAATACTTTGTCTCTTCTTCAATAGTGACCAATTTCATAATGAAGGCATTTATCAATGGGAGAAAATTATTTGGTACCCCTTTCTACCCAGCTGTTGGAAGAGAAGCTGTAAGTGTTCATAGTTTTTCAGTTTGTCCACTGAACTGGTGCATCCAAAGCAAATATCTTCAATGTGTCTGTCAGTTTGGAATGCACCATGCATGGAACTGTACATCACAGCATCTAATGGACACCTTGGGAGCAGGCTCCTGCAATATAAACTCCACAGTGGCAGAGGCTGGCCCAGCCCTGACCCTTGATGATGCGTGACAGATACTTGTGGCAGGTTTGGGGAAAATAACTTCATTTTGGCTTTGGGGTTCTTCTATAAAACTTTTAATTGTGTGACATTGAATATTGCAGAAAACTGCAAAATTGGCTATAAAATCCAGCAAAAGCTTTTGGACCTTTACTAGCTATTCATGCAGCCAAATCAAACAAACTCAAGAGCTGTTCTGTTCTCCTTATGGTTCCAACTCGGGGAGAGAAAGGAAGAAAAAGGGTGATGGTAAACATGGGAATTTTTAGTAAGCTGGAGTTCCTAAATTGCATGGTGATTGAGAGTCAGGAGCGTGTTCATGCAACATCTGTGCTACAAGCTGCAGTTGTTGATGGGCAACCAGGAAGCTGGTTGTGTTTCTGTGAGCAAGTCAGTCCTCTGTGATTAATACTTCTAACATCTACTTAGAAGTGCTTTCTGAGACACTTCAGAGGACTGTTCTCAGAATCACAGAATGTTAGGGGTTGTAAGGGACCTTAAAAGCTCATCCAGTCCAACCTCCCTGCCAGAGCAGGATCACCTGTGCCAAATCACATGGGAACGCATCCAGGCGGGTTTTGAATATCTCCAGAGAAGGAAACTCCACAACCCTCCTGGCTAGCCTGTTCCAGTGTTCTGTCATCCTCACAGTGATTTTTTTTTTCCCTCATGCTTACATGGATGGCTTTGAGCAGGGTTTGTTTCTAAGGGATTTAAAAAACCTTTTGAAAGCTTTGGTTTTCTCTCATCCTTCTCTGTCTTCTCTTTTCCATTAGCTTGCTTTATCCATGTTAATACAGACTCAGGAAAAAATGTTCTTTGATGCAGGGGCTGTGTTATTTTGTGTTGTGCCTAGTGAATCAGGACTTGTTTTTACTGGGGCTTTTAAGTGTGTCCTGTGACACAAATAATAATGAATTACAGTGTGAATGTAGCTGTCTGGCACTGACAAACACCCAAGCCTGTGGAATAAATAGAATTACTAGGCAGGTTTTTCTCAGTTTGTATCCATGTTCAACAGAAGGCTGTGGTGCTTCTGAGCATCACCCACTGCGTGTGTAGCTGTGGTCAGTGATGCTGGTCTGGTCTGCCATCCTCAGATTTTCACTGATCATTTTACTGACAGAAAGAAGCCTTGGCATGCAAAAGGGCTGCCTCTCCTGGAAGAAATAATGCCAGTGACATTGCTGGGCATTTTATTTCTCCGGAGTGCCAAACAAAGACAAGGCCTCAGTCTCCTTCCGAAGCCAGTGCCCTGTGTGGCAGCGTAGTGGCACAGAGAAGCAATGGTAGCACAGTCTGCACTGGGGCTTTGCACATTCTGTCTGTACCTCTGTTTAAGTCTCTCCAACGGGCGAGTGTTTTCGTCGTGTCTGTGTTGCTCAGAGGCTGTGAACGGCAGCCTCTGGTGACTTACATCAGAACTGCAGCTGTCCTGAGCAAAGTCCAGGGAAAGGGAGTGATACAGAACAGTGTGCAGATGATCCATCTGTTTCCCACCTGAGCTTTATGCTGCCTAGAGGATATAATCATAGCAATTAGGAAGGGACAGAGACTGTTTCAGAAAGCATATGAGCAGTGACTCAGGTACCAACAGAGATCATATGCAGAGAGCTGTCCTCTGAAGAACCTTGGGGCAGTGAAAGGTAGGTAGCAGGCTAGAGCTGCAAATTCTACAAATTCAACCTCTGGCCCTAAGACTGACTAGTCCTTCTTAAGCCCAACTGCTCCACATCTCTGCAAAAGCTGCCATCATTTACAGATAGGAAAGGACTGGGTGTGTTCTAAGCAGCAGTGAAACCTCAGGAGATGAAAGCTGTCTCTGCTGGGTGGTTCATGTGTTGTATCTGTCTGATATCTTTGGACAGGAATACTTTTTTGACTCAAAAGTGCTGACAGATGGGGAATTGGCACCCAACGACAGATGTTGTCGTGTCTGTGGAAAAATTGGTCACTACATGAAAGACTGTCCAAAGAGGAGGAGGTAAGGGGTACATCAAGCTGGCATCAGGTCTTTGGGATTAAATCAAGAGGGATTTGGATATTTTAAATTCTAGTGGAAATTAAGAATGTGCTGAACTGCAGAGAAAGTCAAAGCTTTCATATCTTATCCTCAGCTTCCCATCCTATTATTTGCTTTTCTTAGGACTATTTCTGGTCATCTCTTTAAATTGTAAGTGTGTTTATGGAAGCACACACAGAGTAAAATCAGCAGTCTGTTGTACTTAATACTTTTGCTTCACACTCTATCTGTAGTTACAGCTTAACTTAAAATTCAGATCACTTAATTGTCATTTTATAATGTAAACACTCAGATAGAGACCTGAATGCACAGTTTGCAATGTTGTAAAGTGGATTCCCTGTAGTGGTCATGTTCAGAGGACAGTGTTGAATTTGAGTTGTTCTGCAGACTGGGTACCTTACCTGTGCAAGGCAGGCAGATACTCATTTCTAGCACCCAAGAGCAGCTGAGGTGTGCATGGCAGGATGTGGGTCTGTAACTCAGACTAGTGCCAGGCACCTGCTGACCCTGCACTTGTACATGAATTGCACTGGAAGATTTTTGAGTCCTGCCAGTGGAGGCCCTAGTGAGTGCAGTTTGGTGTCTCCAAAGAGACTTCAGCAGGAATTGACATTATTATCTCTTTGGATCTTTAGTGACCCCTGATTCCACCTAAAACTTGTTGAACCTCTTAGAATTCAGATTCAAATCTGGGCTTTTTCATTTGCTCCTTGTGTGCTCCATAATTCTTGAAAAGATTCTTTGTCTTTTCCTGCTGCTGAGTCCTATTTGCAGCCTTTTGGTCAGTTAGCAGAGTTCAAGATACATGAAACTGCACTGGAACCCTGAGGTCACAGGTTGACTGTTTCCTTCAGCCTCACTTAACATGCTCCTCACAGGCACTAGCATGCTGATTTGCATCGCCTCCTTCCCTTCATGCCTCAGGAAAAGTAGTTGCGATCTGCTCTTCACACCAGCTGCTACAACAGCACAGCCCCACAGAATCTCTCCCAAACTATACATAGAGCTCACAAAGCAGCATTACAGTTTAACAGTACTAAGATAGCACATGGAGAAAGAGCTCTATTTCTTGTCTTGGTTTCTGATCACTAGCTCTTCTCTCCCTTTAGTGAGTGTTTGAAAGAAGCTCTTCACATCCTGTGCAGGCTCCAGATGCGGATGTTTTCTTGCAGAGACATACACTGTCTGCAGGCAGCGGGAGGCTATGTCTATGAGAGCTGACTTCTGTGTGTTCTGACTCAGTGGGATGGCTTCCTAGAACTAATCCCAAAATAACTGCCAGGCTAAGCCTACTGAGATGCAGGTAGTCTTCCACTAATACAGTCAGATAGCTTCTGAACAGTTCTGGGGAGCTTTGAAGTTCATTTGAGTTACACAAACAGGTTGCTAATCAGCCCAGAGTCTGAGAGTGTTTTTCGGGGTTCTTGAGCTGTTTGTATTCTGCTACAGCAGCTTTTCCTATCACACCAATGTAACAGCTGTGCACAGAACTGCTCTGTCTGTGTACTTTTGTGATATTGCTAACAAAAAAACTATTATTCAGGTTAAAGAAAAAGGAGAATGAGAAAGATGATGAAAAAGACACAAAAGAAGATGACAGAGAAACAAGAGAGAAAAGATGTTTCATCTGTGGGGATGTGGGCCATGTTAGAAGAGATTGTCCTGAGTTCAGACAAACCCGTCAAAGGAATAACAGCGTGGCAGGTAAGTCAGGTTGTGTGGTGGCAATGTCACTGGGGACCTCTGAGTTCCCCTCTCTAGGGTTCTCTGCAGACTTGGTAAACATCTTCCAAAAAATCTGCAACTAATCTTTTCAGTCATTGCAAATACAGCTTCCAGTGCAAGTGCTGCTTTCCTTCAGGGGAAGTTGTGTCTCCTGAAGTAGAATCTTTGTGTGGGTGAGAAAAGAAGTGTACTCAGCAGTAAAAGTAGTCTGCTTCAGGGGATAACACTGTTTGTCTTCCACTCACACTGGGGACATTTAGGAGGAGCAATAACAGTAATAACTGAATGCATTTCTTCTTGTGAATATTTCTTAAATGTCAGCTCACCTTCCCTCAGAGAGGTAAGGAGATGTGTTTTCACCCAAAAGCAGTGCCTCAAAGTAGTGCTTCCAAAAAGCAGTGCCTCAAAGTAATGCTTCCAAAAGCAAACAGATGCATTAGGAAGCTAGAGCCAGTTTTCAAGTGACTGTCAGTAGAGACAAGCCTAACTGCACTCCTAGGTGCCTGCAGTACTTAAACAGGTAGAGCAAGTCCATCATAAATGAACTCCAGAGAGAGCCTTGCTGCTTTTCTATAGTCTTTGTTTCTTTACCCAAAGGTTTCCACTGTTGCTATTTAAAATCCTGCTGCTTACAGCAGTGGCACAAAAACCTGCACCAAATAGCACTGCTGTAGCAAAGTGAGGATTTGTGCTACTGGGATTGTGTTTGGAGTTGACTGCTGTACCTATTGATGTCCCTTAGGGCCAGCAGATAGAAAGCTTCCTACCTAAAGGAGAGGTTGAGGTGATTGATCTACTGTGTCACACGAGAGCTAAGGTGTCACTGACTGCCAGGTCTCTGTTACTGTCACACACACATCATCTTGTGGGGTTTATTAACATCTTTGTTCCTCACTTAGGCACCCAGCTGGTCCGGAGCATGGTAAATTCCCAGCTAGTGGCTGTGAGCCAGCAGCAGGTGGAACGCCCCTTGCGCACTAGGCAGTCATCAGAATGTGTAAGTTGCAAGTAGCTGTGGCAGTGAAGTGATAAGCAAGCTGTAGCAGAGCAGCAAGCTTGGGCCAGGCTAATAACAGGCTTGCACAGGTCTTTCTCAGCAGCCTCTGCACCTGATCATGGCAGCATTGCACTCTGCAGTTAATGAATTTTTATGGTGTCCTGACTTTTGGAGAGCATTTGTGGCCTTCCTATATGGACACTATGTGGTCAGCTTGGTGTGAGAGAGCTTGTAGCTCCAAAAGGCCAGCTTCACTGGCTTGCTGACTCCAGCTAGGATGCCTTTGGAACTCTTGCACTTAGTTACTCTGGCAGTGTTCTGCAGTTACTAAGGGTAGTAAACACAGCCCATTAACATGCTGGAGACTCAAGTTTGTGACTGTTGTGCTTTGAGACCTGTCTTAAGGGACTGCCGTGAGCAGGCAGGGGACACAGATGAATTCTTCAGTTCAGCTGTGTTCCACAGAGCAGAAGTCTGACAGAGCACACCAGAAACACAAACAGAACAATGGGAAAGCTTTTGTAGGTTTCTGTCTTAGAATGTGTTTCAGTATCAATAGACCTGGATAAAATGTTGGTAAGTGGTGATGGGTAGTAAATACAGCTGGTGGCATTTAATGTTGTTGGGAGTGCAGAGTACAGCAGAAATTAATTAATTTTAAGCTATTAGTCTGAGAAACACATCTGCTAGTGAAGCTGGCATGTAAGCAAGTAATGGGGGATGCTGATCACTAATGCTTTTGGTTCAGTTTACTGCTTTAGGTATAGAATGTTCCTTAACTGATCACGAGGGTTTCATTGGAAGGTTTATTGCAGTAACAGAGGCATTCCACCATTGGTGTTACTATATAATATGCTGTTAAAGCTGTAAATAAGTTGGGTGGGGAAGACTGATTTAAAATCAGAAACAGATGTGTGAGGAGCCTGGTGAAGAGCTTGGGGCTCAGGTTTGCTCACAGTGATGTTTCTTGTGGTGGGATGTGCCACACTAACAGACCAAATTATCTGATGGTGAAAATGAGTGTCAGCTGAGCAGTGCTGACTGTGCCCAAGTGCCTGCTGGTTTAAATGTTTAGGGTGTTGCTGGGGAGTGCTTTGCCTTTTTTATGAATAGTCTGATAGGGTGGGTGCTTATTAAAGAAAACTACTGCTAAGTAGCTAGTGAACTAATCAGAAATGCATCCTTTTCCTTCCCCTCCAGTCTGATTCGCAGCAGTCCTCTTACTCTCCACAACCTCAGCAGTTTCCACAGAACTCCTCTCAGCCAGCCTCCATCACCCAGGCTCAGCCACAGCCTGTATCCCAGTCCAAGCACGTGCCGCAGCCGCAGCAGGGTGCACAGCCACCCCACCAGGTCCAGCTGCCTTTGTTTAACTTTCCCCAATCTCCCCCAGGTCAGTATTCCACCTTGCATAACCTGGGACTGCTTCAGATGCACCATCACCACCAAATTCAGCTTCCCAACACCTCTTGGCCTATTCATGGGCCTGTGATTCACTCTGCACCGGGTAACCCTCGTCATTCTGCAAATGTTCCATTTTCTATGAGATCTGGCAGCAGCAGCAGCACAAATAACCAGAGCAGTTTAAGCTTGAACGATCCCAGTATCATCTTTGCACAGCCTGCTGCCAGGCCCATGGGAATCCCCAGCACTTCTCACGAGGGACACTGGCACAGCCCTGTGACTCCGAATTCACTGGTGAACAATGGCACTGTGGGCAACTCAGGTAACTCTTCTCTGTCCTATCAAAATTCTCTCACTATGTGTATGAATGTTAAGTGGTACAGGAACAGCCAGCTCAACCCTGTGTTTAAAAACACCATGCTTAAGAAGTTAAGTCATTAACTTCATTGTAGGAAAAAGGTCAGGCAAGTCAGCTCATTGTAACCTCTAGGCTTGCTCTTGTCTGCTGTTACCAGCTGTGCAGCACGTGAGAAATCATGCATTCAACTGAGCAATGCTCTAGCTCTTGTACGCATGAAGCCCCTTCCTGTGGAGATGCTTACAGTGATGGTTTCCATGTTTAATATGTAGCTCATCAGGTAAATGCTGAGACTGGAAATGCAGAGACTGGCAGAATTGTGGTTGTGCAAGTTGAATATTGCCTCCGTGCATTTAGTGCAGTAGAACGTTGTCTTATGCATTCTTTTCTCCTGTAGCTTATCTTGCCACATTCCACTGTCTCCTGAAAGGACTTCCTAGGGATGTTCCCTGCGACAAGTGGGCAGCAGCCTTTCCCTCCTACCAAAGCCTTTTGTGTGTTTGAGGCTGAGAAATGCAGTGCATAGTAGTTAAAGCCCCTACAATTTTCTGTGCAACAGAAATTGTGGCAGCTCCTAAGTTAGGAGTCTGATCTTTAGATCAAATGGTCTTTTGATCTAGTCTGTGTAACTTCTGTGATTAAGAGATGCTTCCATCACACACTACACTGATGTGGTTGTTCCTTGGAAGATGGAGATGTTGACTTTCCTGCACAGTTTTCCTCTGCACTAATAAGGTAATTGGCAGCTACAGTAGCTGAGCTAGCAGTGTTGGGAGAGGCCATCAGCAGCCAGTTGCAGATGGTGAGGTGCTGGAGATGCATGCTTTTCTGTCCAGAGCTTGGTGGGGAATGCATTTTGGAGGCTACAGAATCTGCTGTCAGTGTTTTCTGGGCTTTTGGTGTGCTTTATCCCTACCTCTCCATTTCCGATCTTAAATCTACCCAGGCTTGTATGACACCCTCTTTCATGTCCATCCCAGCTCTGACTTTTTCTCAAGCAGCTCCTTACAATCCAAGTCTTCTTCCCTTGGTAGCTACCTTCCTTCAGACAAGCTTCCTAGATCCTAGTTTCTACTCCACTCTCCCTTCACAAGCCCCCTTTCTCATTGTGTAATGTCAGTTCCTGGCTTCAATCTCTTTCCTTTTACCTGCTGCTTGCTTCCACTTTCATTGTGTCTGTACAGAAGGTTTCTCTTTTTTTTCCAGTCATATTTTATTTTTTCCCCTTCACTTCCATCTATGTCCTATTTCATTACTCTCCTTTTGCTAGTTGTCAGTCATGTTATTTAATAATTTTTGTTTCCTTTTTGGCTTAGGTGCCATCAAGATGGGGCAACTGGGTAGGGCAGAGTGGAGCTGAGCTGGCTATTTGGTTTGAAGCTTGCTCTCTTGCTTGGGACAATCTGAGAACATGAAGTTCATGGAAACTTTGTTTTGGCTCACGTAACCTTGGCTTGGAAGAAGCCTCTTTGCTCCCTTCTCAGTGGACAGCTGGTCAGAAGGAGGATGAGTGGTAGCTCAGTTGTCAGACAGCACTTCTTAATGGAGCCTCCAGAGCCATGCTTCCTGCTCAGTGGGTAACAGTCACTGCTCTCCCTAAACCTGCAGGGTACTGCTACATAGTGGAAGTTTGTCTGCAAGGTTTGTGTTATGGGGAGCTTGAAGGGAAGCTGGCAGGATAGAAACTTGCATCTATTTAGTTAGTTCTGGGTATCCCTGGTTCAAGTTTTTAAAAGAGCAGGCAGGCATCACTGTGTCTTGTAACATTGGGAGCAAGATCAGTAGCAGAGCATTTGGCATCAGCCTGTGCCTCCTGCCTCCTTGGATGCTTGATTTCTCATCTGTGGTGCTGCAGTGTTACTGGCTCTGTGTAAGTAGAAAAGCTTGCAATTGGTCTGCTTACTTCCAAAGTTTTTATTTTTCTCTCCAAAAACCCATTTTAAGCTGGTCCAATGATCTAGACACCGAGTTTCTTAAGCATGCAGGTACTAGAGGAATTCAGTCTACATCTGAGAATTCTTTCTTGCAGTAGGACAATAGCCTACATGTCCCAGCTCTGTCAGTGAACGTTTCTGGATCAGATACCAGTAGCACTGTTTAGACCTGGTGTTTTTCATCATGAGAATGACAAAGGAATAGTGGCATTGTAGGTCTTGATTTTCATGGTGATTCATCCTCTGTCTTCCTCCCCAGTAAATTCTGTTACAGTGAATAATGAAAATATGTAAGTGGTAATTTTTATTGCTGTATATTTAAACAAGCAAACAAACAAGTAGCACATCAGTCTCATTGCATTGTCCCCTGCAGACTGTTATTTACAATGTAAATTGTATTTGTGACTTACTGTTTAATTATTTCAACTTGCAATGTGCTTTTCCCTTTCAATTGAAAAATAGATCAGGGTTTCCAAGGACAGTTTGGTAAAATGAACCCTCCTTCTGTCCCTTGGGACCATGGGACCCCTACCCATTTTCCTCTCCTCCGAGGAGCGTGGCCTTACAATATGCCTCAGAACTACATGCAGCAGGGAAATGCCAGCTACCCACCGAACAAACCTTTCTACCCTCAAGGTACTAGCACTAGTATATGAATCAACAGCTCGTGCAACCTGTCTCTTTACTGTCTCAAAGGCTTTAAAAGCCAAGCAATCATGTTTCACTTGCTAGGCTCCCTGGAACCATAATGAACCCAAGAATCAACCCTTCGGCTTCCTCTATGGATGGATGACAATTTTTGTGGGAGGGAAGGGATTAAATCAGATTCTGAAATCTGAGCCAGTTTGCAATCTGTTGCACTTCAGGCTCTTTCTCCTTCACTGCTGCTGTCTCAATGTAGAGAGCCACCTCTGCTTCAGTAGAGGTTAAGATGATTTGCCCATGAGTATGTTAAGAACTTGAAGCCGTCTTTGTCCTGGTTAATTTTTTATTTGGCTGGTTCGTCTTTTATTTTGCCTGTGGGATGACTTACAGACAGACCATGGAATAACTCAGGCTAGAGTGGGCCTCTGCAGGTTATCTAGTTCAACCTGTCTGGAGTCAAAGCAGTGCAAGCCTCAAAGGTAGGACAGGTTTGGCTCTTCAGGTACTTTGAGACTTCACCTCAACTCTTTCTGATGCTATTGAACAGTGAATGGTGTTCCACATCTGTCAGGAGTGGGAGAGGGTGTAGGAAAAAAGATCTTTGGCTCCACGAAGAGAGAAACTATGCCCAGATTGTACTTGGAAGTTTTGCAATGCCTGTGTTGCTGGGTCATCCAGTGTCAAATTAGATTTGGAGCAATGGGTTTGGTGCCAGTATCTCATCTGTTGGCTGCAGCAAGGCTTCCAAGAGACTCACGTTAAAAAATCCTGAAATTGCTTTAAGTAACTGAAGTAACGCAACAAAATAATGCTGTAGATTCTGAGGGAATTTCGGAGATGGGATTAAAGCAGCACTGCAGTGTGCCATGGAGTGAGTTAGGTGCAGTCTAGTCAATACCACACTGTAGCCAAGGGCTGGTGCTGTGTCCCTTGTGCTGAAGTAACTGTGATCCCTTTGCTTGCAGCTGGCCCACTGATGCAGAGCAACCAGCGCTTCTCGCTCCTGGCTCAAGGACACCCGCACTTGAATCTGAGCTACATTCAACAGAAAAAGTGAAATTGGATGGGGCTGGGGAGGAGGGAGGGAGGGGAGGAAAAAAAAAAATCAGGTTCTGATTTAAAATCTTAATGCAACATGTTTAGATACAAGATTATTTAAGACTGTTTTTAAACTGTATCATTTGTACATAGATATGAAGTATAGTTTTTACAAGTATCACAAAACCCAGTGATACAAATTTCATCTATTTTATTACCCTATTTTTAAGGGGAATTGTGTTTTGGTCTATCTTGATAAACTGTAAAGAGAGAGAATTTTTAAAATTAAGTTCTTTATTTTCTATTAGCTGTATTCATACTTTGGTTGCTTCAGACTTTATATATATTGTTCTAAAAAAAAGGAAAAAAAAACAAATAAAATTAGAAGGGGATTTCATGTGTTTAAAAATTTGTCACTTCTATTCTTTACAGAACTATGTAGTGCCAAAACAGACTTTTTAAAAAGAAAAATAAAACTACCAAAAAAAAAAGGACATAAGCATTTTCCTCCTCCCTCTTTGTATGCGTGCTTGCATTCAGTTGTCATTAGGAAGCCAGAGTAATAAAAGCAGCTGTAATTTTAGTGTCTTAGCAGAGAGCAGTTTCAGTGAGTCACACAATCAGTACAGCTGTGCTATTCCCCAGGTGCCTTTCTTGTAGAACACTTGAGGGAAGAGCACATCTGCCCTGTTCATAACAGAATCACGGAAACGTTCCGGTTGGAAAAGACTTCAGAGAGCAGAGCTGAGAATAACTGTGCCCTACTCTCTCTCCAGCCACAGGCAGGCCACACACTATGCTGAAAGTAGTGCTTTAGTGTCTGTGAACACACTGAGACTCTTGCCTAGAAAGAGCTAAGGGCAGGAGTATACTGTTTACAGCTTCTGAGAGTTCTGCTGATGCTACTACCATTAGATGTCAGGATGACTATAACAGGAACCAGTAAGAGTTCAGTTAACTCTTTTTTTAACTAACACACTGGATGATGGCTAAATTGCTTCCTTTGCTACACAGAGTTTGGGATAGTTCAGGCTGCTAGCTCTTCGAGGCCTGTAACTTAAACACACTGTCAGCTTTAGATAGTGGTCACAGTGGCTGGTTGTCAAAACAAGGCACTGATAGAAGAAGGAAGCCAGCTTCAACAAACAAAGTGTTACAAAAGAAACAGCAAGGAGCCTTTAAAGACAAACCCCCCATTTTTATTGCTCTTCACTAATTTTTACAGGTCTTGAGAAAAACGATTTTAAAACAATCCTCAAATTCTATCACAAGGCTGAGTAAATACCTACAGAAAAAGTATCCTTAGCTCTCATGTCATTCAAAATGACAAATGAACAAGACTTGTCCAAGAGGAAAAGGATTGAAGGAGTGGACTGCAACAGCAGCCAGTACAGATGCAGCTGCCCTGTAAAGCCTACAGGACAGTACTGGCCTGCAGCTCAAGGTCCTCAGGCTGTGCGCTGCACTGCATTTTTTACTCATTCCCTCGCCGGCTCTTCTTGTGGCTCTTCTTAGATCTGCAACAGAAAATACCTCTCCAGATCACACAACATTTGCATGGTTTGAAGGACTAAGGTGATGCATAGGAAACACTGAGGGAGGTACTCTGTGAGATATTTCACCTCTAACACTGTAAGAAGGCCTTCAACCCCCAGAGTGAGCTGCCACGTATGAGCTCCTACAGGACAGACATCCCCAGGACTCAGGCCACCCTTTACCTTTCAGGCGACTTGGAATGACTTCTGTGTCTGTGGCTGCGGTGATGCCCTGCAAGGCAAAAGAAGGTAACAGCTACTGCCACAGGCCCTGGAATTCCTTTGCTTTGCTAATGCCATCTGCTTCTAGTGGCCAAGTGTCCTAAACAATGCCAGCACAAATCTAGCCTTAATTAAACAAATTAACCTCCCCCGTTAAGTATTTGAGAACATACTCAAAGTTATTTAGCGTGGATGAGAGGACTCCTCCAGCTGTGCTTTCGTACAACTAACACTTTCGTAAGGCAGCTGAAGCAGTGTCAGCACCTTCCTGATACTGTGACACAAATTCTCTTGCAGTGGGCATTCTGCTGTTAAAGACTGTCCAGAGGTAATCCATCAATGACAAAAGTACCTGGAGATTTAGATCGTGACCTGTGGCGCCTCTCCCGGGACCTGCTTCGGTGTCGCCTGGGGCTTTTGCTGCGGTGCCTGTCACGGCGTGGGGATGGGCTGAGAGAGAAGCAACTTTTCAGACAGCTACACTAAAAACTCAAACCTTCTAAGGTGAAGCAACAGAACACAAGTGCCTACCTTCTCCTCTTCGGAGAGCGGCTTCGCCTGCAATTGGGAAAGGAAAGAGAAAGTCACTGAAAACACAGCACAAGCAGCTGGGTCATTTCCTATCTTCTCCAGCAACAGCAGCAGGGCTTCCCTTGCACTCCTGTGTCCCCAGTTAGCCTGCTGCACAAGAGGCAGGACATGCTGCCCCATATAAATGAGGTTAGTGAGGCATTTTTCCCAGCTTATTGTCAATCAAAACAATTAACAGGGCTTTCTCTGCAGTCTCTGACTTACAGAAGAACAAAGCACTTGGCTCTCCTTACTGTAGCATCAAGTTCAGCTAAAATGGGCCAGCAAAGTCAGCAGTTACTGAAGAGCTGGAGAAATTGGCAGATGGGTTGAGTGCACTGCAGCTCACTTCACAAAGTGGAAGAGAATTGCCACCTTCTCTTCAGTGCTTTGCTCCAGCTACCTACAGTACCTAAGTGAAAGCAGTGCTGAAGAGGAGCCCTCTCACCTTCTCAGAGACCTGCTGCGGCTCCGCCGGTACCGCACGGCCGGGGACCGGCGAGGTTTGTCCAGGTCACGGTAGCCTCTTCTGCGGTGGTCGGGAGAGGGTACTCGTTCCAGCTGCAAACAGAAGGTTCTCTAAGTCTGGTTTCGTCTAGGTGTTTATTTATCAGTGAAGATTTCTGAGCAATTAACATGAATGACAAGAGCCAGGCAATCCAGCTTCCTCATCAAGTGCTTCCCAGTGGGCAGTGAGCAGCACTGCCTGAGTTTGCCAGCTGGGAATTAACGTGACAGAATTGACTAGGACCGTCACCACCACTTTCAGCATCACCTTCAGTTCTCTCCATTATATGCAGTAAATTAATTTTCTCTGAAATATCTTTACACAGAACAGATCCAGAGCTGTGAACTTCAGGAGACACCAAAGCTTGCCAGACACAGAGCACTTGAGAACTGCTTCATAGCCTAACAGGTTCTCACAAGCAGACGAGAGGAAAATATGTTAAGGTGGGGAGGGCAATACAAGTTGCAAGCAGCTTCCTGGTGCCTCCTCTCCTATTTCTCATAGGCCGTAAAATGTTCTGTGGTGGTTCAGCAGCAGCTTCAACTATCCCTTTCCAGAACAGTCCACCAACCTTCTCATCTTCTTCTTCCTCCTCCTCACTAGATTCTACATCATCCATGTCTTCTTCTAAAGCACTAACACGGGGCTCAAGCTGTTCAGCTTCCTCCAGGACATATCGTTTCTAGGAGAGACGACAGCGTTACCTTACATAGCCCAAGTAAGAGCAAGTACCTAAGGAGGCAGCTTGTGAGCCAGAAGGGCCTATGTGACAGCTCTGTGCAACATGCCAGCAGCTCACACAACCATCTACTTCTCCAAACCTGCAGTCGAGGCAGAATGATATCACACACACGTTCTTCGTGGAGGAGCTCATCAATAAATTCATCCACATGCATCAGTTCAAATTCTGGGGAGAGGAAAATCACACTGTAAATGTGAAAAATGAAGCGTGACACTAGAGGCTACAGTAAAGATGATGCACTTCAGCTAGTTCATGTCAAGTGGGCTGTACAAATAACAGTTCTAAAATAATCCTCAAAAGGTGAGGAAAAGTCATTGGGCTTATCTTGCAAAAAGGAAATGTGTGCCCAGCAAGGACTAGCAGTCTCAGCACTCAGTGTTCCTTTGGTATTTGTGGAGCTCTGTTTCAGTGCCCAAGAGAACACATAGGCATTTGGGGAAAGCACATTAAACTCGGCAGTTCTCACTTGTACAGGTAAGCAAGACTGGCAACGGACTAATCAAAGCAAGAAAAAATAAAAGTAGGGTTTCAGAGAAATGATACCACAGTTCTTTAAGCTTGTATCACTAAATATTTACTTTTACCTAGGAAGACTACTTTTTTTTTTTTTTTTTTTCTTAATAGAAGGTCATCTGGGAGGTACTAAGGAACCACAGCTAAGTTAGTGCTTACCCCCATTTCTGTTCTGGCTTTTGATCTTGCGGTAGTCATTGTACAGTGGCTCAAGGTACTTGTAGCAGTCGATGGCCGTGCCTGTCAGCCTCATGTACAATGCACCCAGCATCCGGACGTACCTGAGGAGTGAACCATTTCATCTCTCTCAGCTTTCCAGGTAGTAGCTCAGAGTTTTGCCTCTCAGTTTCTGAGAAAAACCAGCACACTAAACCAAACAGAACAGCCAGCCATTTAGACTTACTTCTTAAAGTACAGACATGTAATCTCTCCGTGGCTTGTTCATGCATACAGGAGCTGCATTAGCACTCAGACAGCAGAAAAAATACTAAAACAGGGCTTCCTTTATGCCCCTCGTTCTGATGCTTCAGACAGAGATGTATTGCCACAGAGAGGAGACACCACAAAGGCAAGTCATGCCGACAACACAGGTGGCGAGGACAGCAGTCTCAAAGCAAGTGGAAGGACGTGCGTTTCAGCAAGCGTTTATCAGGACCCGTTAAACGCTAAACCTTGCAGTAAGGTTTCTCTGGCTGTTTTGGACTGTTTCATTCGGCACAACTAGAAGAGGTTAAAAAAAAAAAGAATAAAAAACAAGCTACCAACTTACTTGAAATCCTCATTTTTTATGAACTCCACAATGATGTCCTTTTCCGGCTGGATTTGCAGCATCTTCAGCGTCAAGCACAAGAAGGGGGTAGGCTTAATGTTCCCTCCATAGACGCCTCCTACGTACTTAAGTTCCATGGCCTTGTCCACCACCAGCTCGGCTAGGTCAGAGACGGGCCATAAGCACAAGCTCCGCATAGGCTCCTCATGGAACTCCCCTCCCGCCCCAGCTCGCCGCGCCATACCTGTCAGGCCGAAGCACTCCTCCTTCCAGTACTTGGACTCGTAGATGCGCGTGCGGATGATCTTCTCCACCAGGTACTGCGGGTTGGTGCCGTGGATGCTGTGCGCATCCTTTACTGTCCGGTTGGCCATGGCGGGCGCTCACAGCCCCCGTCAACTCCACGGTGAGTCTCCCCTCTCCCTTTCCGGCAGAGACTGCAACAACTTCCGCTTCCGGTGCGTCCGACCCGGCCGCCATCTTATCTTCGGGCCGCATCATCCCTCCCTGCTGCGGCTTCGGGCTGCCAGGTACAAACATGGCGCAGCTCGCGAGTGATCTCTTCCCGTCTCCTGCGCCCTATGCGCGCGCGCGGCAGGGAGGGCGGGGCTCCGGGAGGGCTTTGGCGCGAAATTTCATCCTGGTGCCGCTGCCGGGCGCGGGGGAGCCGAGACGCTGAGAGCGGTGAGTGGGCCGCGGCCCTGCGGCTAGAGAGGGGCGGGAGCGGCAGGACACTGGGAGGGTGGCGGGGAGCTCGGGATCTCTCTGCGGGTCCGATCCGGCCCTTTCCGACCCCATGGCTCCACAGGCAGCAGCCCATGGTGGAGAGGGGAAATCCTGAGGCAGAGCCCTTTTTGAGTTCTGTCTCAGCTGATGGGCTGAAGTAGGTGAGGGGAGAACAGCACTGCGGCCCGTTTCCAGGGCCAAAGGTCGTATTAGGGAGAGGCGAAGGAAAGAAACCGTGATCAGCTGTAACAACTGAGCGTAAGCGAAACGTTCGTGAGATTTCCTCCGCCTACTCGCCGTGAGGTCTGCAAGAAGCAAGACGAGATGCTGAAGCGGCCGGCAGCGCGCCCCGGCCATTGTGGCAACGGACGGCCGAGCCTCCGGAGCCAGGGGCTGCGCCGGCCCCCTAGGGTAGCACGGCGGGGAGGCAGGGCCTGGTGGTAAGCAGGCAATAGCTGATAACCGCCTCCGTGCATGGGCAAAGTGGGCAGCAGCAAGGGATGTGTCAGGCGGGCGCCGGCAGTGAAAAAAAGGAGTTGGGGCACAATCCGCTGCAGGACCCCGTTCTCCTCCATAGGGCGGCGGCGGCGGCTGGAGGCTCAGGGTTAGGTAGGCTTCTGTGAACAAACGGTGCGTGCCACCCTCTTCACACGGGGGGGTTGGTGGCGTTTCTGTGTACTTGGCCATCCTGACTCTTTTTCCTGTTTCTATTTTTAAATAATAATGTTAATATATTTGCTTATTCGTTTTAGTTTTCTTTTGGGCATCATGAACATTCAGCAGCAAAGAGAAATGATCTACTCCTGGTACGGAAAACCCACGAGCTCTGACAGGAAACTGAGGACTTTACAGTACAAGTAATTAACGTTTATTTCTGGCTTGCTTTGGGAAACTTAATCAAAGAAGGTTGCTTTACCTTTCTGGCAGACTAATGTGACAGGCAGTGAGAATCAGATATCGAACATTTTATCGTGAGGCTCTGTGTGTGTGTAACAAAAGCATTACACAGCTTTGGAGTTAGGAGTTGTATAAGCAAAGGCATTTGACTAAATCTGTGAGTGTTAACTGCTGAACTGACACAGATATGAAAGCATTTTCATTGGAAGCAGAGCTGTAAGCTTTGCGAGAGGGAGTGTAGCTGTCTGTAAAGCTGCCAGGCCTTCAGCTTTAGTGACACACAAGTTCTGAAGGCTGCAATTCTGTTTAACTGCACGGCTGTGTCGCTTCCTAGGGGCATCCTTATTGCACCAGAAAGAAGCAGAAGGGAAACCTGTGTACAGCTTGGTGACTTTGTTTTAGTAGAAGGGGAGAATGCAGACGAACCTTTTGTGGCGCAGCTCCTGGATTTGTATGAAGATGGTAAGAGAAATAAGCATTTATTCCCTATCTGAGCAATCTTGAAGTGTTTTGGAGTTAGCTAGTCTATGCTGATGTAGTTAACACCATAAATCTGACCACGTTTGCCAAGGAAACTGGGCTTTGGTCATCACTGCAGCTGTATTCGCATGCTCCCCAAATGCTTGGGGCAGATGGCTGGCCTCAGCTAGCCTTCAGAGATAAATGGAGAGCTTAGACATGAATTGAATTTCTTACAATCTTTTTCCTTAGTTGCCCAATTAAAAAGGAGTGGTCCTTGAGGAAGGCAGTGTGATTCATGCTTCATTTAGAGACTGGAGAATCCAAACGGAGCATAAGCACTACTGTCCCAGAACTGCATCTTAATAGACATCAGGCAATGTAGCAGTAAGGTGCAAGGCTGAATAAACAGGGCTCACCACTTCTGTCCCTTGCCTATAGATGGTGTAGACAGAGAGATACAAATCATGGAAGAGGAGTGACTCAAAAACTGTCTGAGTCTGAATTAGAAGCTACTCATTAGCTGTATCTTCTTTCTTTGAACAGCTTTTGGTGTTTATTTGGGGCCATTGTTATAATTAGAAGTCTTAATTTTTTTAAAAACATAAATACCTATCAGTCCACCTTGTTTATTTCCTAATGCACATTTGTTGTGATGTAATTGGATGTTCTTTTCACCCTGGAATGAAACCCCTGAAACTTCCTTGAAAGGAAGATCTTCCTTTTGTCTTATCTGACAAATGTGTTCAAGATCTGTGGCTTTGTTTTCAGAGGTGAAAACCTCAAAATGTAGAGAGTAACTTACTATTAATTTGTCATGCGTTCCAAATGCTTCCCTTAACTCTCTACAATTCATTTGTAGTGTTCATTCATTCACCCTTTCTCCATGCTATTTCAACAGCAGAATTCTCTGGTTTGTAAGTGAACGAATGTTTCTGGCTCACATCTGAAACAGTATTGATATGACAAAAAACACTCTGCAATGTCTCCTTTGTCACTTTGGGTTTGCTAGAGTTTGATTAGATCACCTTATGCAAATAAGCTACCTCTGCACTTGTGATAGTGAAATGATGATCCAGGTACTTTGTGGCTGATACCCTCTGTAGGTGTTATATTAATCCTTAAGCCTCAGACTTTTGAATCAAATTCAGAAAATGCTAATTGTGGTCTCCATCAGATGCTTTCTCAGTCAAGTGCAGGGAGGGTGCCCTTGGTGGCATCTTGGCTGCAGTAAAACTCTTTGCACTGCCCTACAACTCCTCTGTTCACTGCCCTCTGTGGTCACTACAGGTGCTCAGCAGAAGCACGCCGTTGTGCAGTGGTTCACCCGGATTGCAGAGATAC
This sequence comes from Ramphastos sulfuratus, assembly GCA_013399055.1. Taxonomy (NCBI): domain Eukaryota; kingdom Metazoa; phylum Chordata; class Aves; order Piciformes; family Ramphastidae; genus Ramphastos; species Ramphastos sulfuratus. The sequence continues at coordinate 202,599 of WBNM01042327.1, read as the reverse complement.
CTCGGAACAAACACAAGCTTCTGAAGAGAGAGATTTCTCCCAAAGAAGTGTTTTTGGATCAGGTTCCTGGCTATGACACTGACATAGCTGTGGAGAGCATTATTAAGAGTGTCATGGTATGTACTGCAACCCTCTGCATGAGGGAAGAAATAAGCAGAAATCATTTGAACAGCGTCGTAGAGCAGTGCAGCTGATTTATTCCCTCTCACACATAACCAGTTTGGTTTATTTGTTAGTGTCATTAACATAGGGTAGACAGCTGAAAACTGTTGATGTTCTGTCTTTTCTCCATCCCAAAATGATTTATTTGTTGGCTGACAGCTTAGAGATTTGCATGCAGAGAAGCAAGGCAAATGAGAGTCTTGTGTAAAGGTGGTTGGAGGTGGTACCCTCTGTGATGGACTGCATGAATTCCAGTTACCTAGGAGTGAAAAACAGTTGAATGCTAAATGAACAGCAAGTGCTAAGGTGCGCGTTCTGGTATTTTCTGCTTTTACAGGTAGTACCTCTACATCTAGGGGAAGAAATACCTCTTGAATTAAACAGGGAACAAACTTTCTACGTGAAACAGTCATGGGATGGAAAATGCTTTAAGGTTTTGTCCCATGACACATTCTGTAAGCTGAAAGAAGCCAACAAGAAAGGATATGGCATCCCAAACTCATCAAACTCATTTATTGCTTCAGACATTGTTTCTCCTCTGAAAAAGGAAGTGAAGAGTGTTGTTCAGAGTGCCACAAAAACAAGAAATGGGGAGATGGAAATAGAATCAAAACATTCCACTTCCAAGTCCTCCCTCTCTAAGGAGAGGCTTTCACAGAGAGTGGCTAATGGCATCAGGACTCCAACAGCAAGGAAGAAGCTGCAGTTAAACAGTATGTACCTGGCAAGATCTGGGAGTTGAGAATCTAATGGTTTGTTCTGCTGCATTTTGGCTAGTACAGACTGCTAATATTCAACATCAGTAGCATTACCTACCTTACTTAGGCTTTGGGCTTAGCCCAAGCCTTTGGGTGCTCATGCTGTTATTTCCAGCAGCTGTATTGCTTATACCGAACTGCAATTGCAAATACCTTGAGATGGACAAGTCTCAATCAAAGTGCTTCTTGGCTGAAATGTTGCTTCACTTCAGTGTCTCGCTTTCATCTTCTGGCTGGTGGTGCACTAGAATGTTTGCATTGGTCTGGCTGGATAAGCACATTTTTGATCCTGTGTCACGTACCATGTTTTCAAACTGGAGCCTTAGTGAGGTTGTACGTGATGGAGTCAGGTTAGAAAACTGAACACATCGGTTTGTATTTTATATGTACATGAATAATCCTATTAAATCTGGTATATGACTATATTAGAAGATTCATCAATGAATTAAGTGTAATTGAAGGAAACAGAATATTACTATTCCAATGGCCACTGAAATCCAGTCACTTCTGACAGAATATAGCAGAACAACAAATACTTTCAATAACATCAGAAAACTGGGAGGTTGGAGCACCTCTGCTACAGAGACGGGCTGAGGGAGCTGGGGTTGTTCAGCCTGGAAAAGAGGCTCTGGGGAGACCTAATAGTGGCCTTCCAGTACCCGAAGGGGCCTACAAGAAGAGTGGAGAGAGACTGTTTACAAAGGCCTGCAGTAATAGGACAAGGGGCAATGGCTTCAAACGAGGGAAGAGCAGATTTAGGTTGGATGTTAGGAACAGGCTCTTTATCGTGAGGGTAGTAGAATGCTGGAACAGGTTGTGCAGAGAGGTGGCTGGGGCTTTATCCCTGGAGATACTCAAGGTGAGGCTCAGCAGGTCTCTGGACAACCTGATCTAGCTGAGGATATCCCTGTTGACTGCAGAGGGAGTTGGACTAGATGACCTTTGGAGGTTCTTTCCAACCTAGACTATGCTATGATTCTATTTAGTCATTGTCTCAGAGGAAGAGTGAGGCTCCTGTACACACTCAGGTCCTCATTCCTGGAGGGTAAAGCCTTCCCCTTTCATTTAAACGACAGGCAGTTGTGCCATGTCTTCTGGAGGTTATCCAGACCAGCCATACTGGTGTCTTGACAAAAGATCATTTTGCTCCTGATTCCTAGGTCCTGCAAGATCTAAAGACAGGCTCCTGGGATGTGAAGTTTTGGAACTTTTGGATGATAATTGTGATGCTGTAGCACCGTCAGAACCATCAGCCACTAAAAGAAAAGTGAAATTCATTGGCGTTTTGGGCTCCCCACCAAAAATACCTTGCACCAATGCAACGCCAAATTCAGCCTGTGGTTCTGTAGAGCACTGGGAAAGTCTTGCTGATTCCAGACGATTATCCCCTTACACTAAGGTCAGAGACTTCACTGAGCAAACCAAGGATCCTCATAAGGAAGATGACTCGAAGTGGTAAGTGATGGCCTTTTTATGATGTCTGTTTTGATGTGGTTTTCTAACACATCGGTGAAAGACTTGTGGAGAGAAGAGCAGTTGAAGTCTGTGAGGCACCTTTTGCCTGTTGAAATCACTGGGAGAAGAGGGATAGTCTCAATTAGAAGTGCTCTGCAGTGAAGCTCTCTAGGAAGTGTGTGACTTAGAGATGAATGCATGATTGGGGTGATTATAAGAGAAGTTGAATTGTCCATTCAACTTCAATTAAGAAATGGACACAAGCAGTAAATGGTTACAAGAACAGAGAGAAGTTGACAGAATCATAGCTGAAGCAGGGTCACCCACAGCAGCTTGCCCAGGATCACAGAATCATGACAGGGTATTGAAGCCATATTGATCATTGTGGTTTGTACTTGTAGCAAGGATAAAAATATTTCCCTGCAGTCACTGCCAGACTGCTGAGAGCTGTTGAGATAAGGGGAGCTATAGAAAAGGATGCAGCTGGCCACATGAGCGTTTCCATGAGGATTGTATGCTTCATGCTGGTTGCTCTGCAGAAATCTAACCTCAAAGCATGCTCATTTATTTTCATGCAGCCTTGATCAATGACATTAAACTGGAGCAGGGGGAGAGGGGTTCAGACTTCCTTGCTGGAAGTCAAAAAGTCATGTTCCTTCTTTCAAAGAGGAAAGCTGTGGGTGCAGCACTCTGTATAGCAAAGGAAACCCAACCAAAACCCATCTTCTTTCCATTGACAAAATAATGGCATTTTGGTGGTATTTGGAGACCTAACAAAATTTCCGGGAACCGTCTACAAGTCATTAGTCCCACTGTGTCTTTTGAACCAACAGGAAAGTTGTATTAACAGTCAAGAGTTCCACTGATGAAGAAATGCCCAAGAAGACAACCAAGGGGCAGATCAGAGATGCCCAAAGAAAATTGTGTTTGTTTTCTTTCCTTTAAAAAAAGAAAACCCACACAACAAAATCACAAGTGACAGCAAACTCCCACATCTGAACAAACTGAAACCCCTGCTCTTGTGAGCTCCTGGCCCTTTGGTATGGCAGTGTGGTGTTAGTGAAGTGGTTTGGCTGCCGATGTGGCAGCACTTCAGCAGTGTTCAGTGCCCTTCACTGATGTGGATGCATCTGGACTGAGAAGTGAGGGAGAGCTGCAAATCTGTGGAGATGTCAGTGTTGGGCAAGGGGAAATGGTTGCTATTGCTTGCTGAGGCTGCATCAGGAAGCAAAATGTTGATAAGGGCCCACATCAGAGGTGTGTTGGGAACTAACACTTGTGCAGTTGCTGGTGGTCACAGTTCAGCTAGCAGCTCTAGCTTGGAGGGACTAGGGGTCTCTCTTTAGGCATAACACCTTCCCTCAGCTGCTTCACAAAGCTTTTTAGAAACACTTGTTGCTATAGAAATCTTTGTGAATGAATCCTAGTAAATATTCTGTGGTGGTTTGGTGAGTTTGGTTTGGCTATCTTGTCAAAGTTCTGTTGAAGAGAGAGCATAAGGGAGGGGAAGCTTTGCTGCCAGTGTCCATGCCTCAGCCAGTCTGTAAACAGCTAAACAAGAATTCATTGACAGCCTGACGTTTGAAAGCCTTCCCTTGATAGTTGCAAACATGATGCCAGGAGGACATAGAGACAGCTTTGTGCTCCTTCTTCACAGTGTGACTGAACATCAGGAACCGGACACTCAGAGCTTCGTTCCGATGCCGCGTTTGCGCCGAGCGTGTACGCAGCAAACAATCACTCGCATTGCAGAGCACATCAGGTAATGTCTGCAAGCCAGACCACCTCCACAGTGCTGCTGGTGGCTTCAAGCCTCAAGAGTTTGCCCAGCTTAACACCACAGTGCAAATGGTTCTAGAAACACAGCTTCATTGCAGTGAGTGAAAACTCTGTTCAGAAGCGTAAAGCTGACTGACTCCTGGTGTTCGTCAGAAAGCTGCCTGCCTTTGAATCGGTCTGTGAAACAGCCATGGCAGGTGAATAGGTGAAGCAGAAAACGTGTTGGGCTGATTACAATTAACTACAGGAAAACCTGAAAATGTGCAAGTGATACTTTGTAGCATTTGGAGTTGTATCTGTTCTTTTAAACTACTGTAATTTCTATTCCTTGCAGCATATTAAACACACTAGAGCTGAACAAGGAAGAGGATGTTCTGTCTAGCTCAGACAGCTCTTATTCTTCAAGTAGTGAGGAAGAGGAGGATAGTGATGTGCTCTGCTCACCAACAAATAAAGCTAAATCAAGCAGAACACTCAGCACCCCACTGTCTTCAAGGAAGTCTTCGGTTCACAGTCCTGCCAAGACCCCAAAGAAAACTGTAAGGTTCCACGCAGAAGAGCTGGGTTTATTACTTCTGAGCCAATTGTTTGGATGCTTGGTGCCTGTGTAGCACAGTGAAGTATCTGAGCCCCTTAGCTGTTGATGAAACACTGTCTTGATTCTAATGATCTGTGAAATATCAGTCATGCAGATGCATGAAGTATTTGTGTGCTGGGAATGTTGTGACCATGGTGACCAGAAAAAGGGGAAAATATTGGATTGGGCTGGAGCCAAACAAATTGAAAGTATTTATGACCCCCATTTTCACTTATATTGTAAGCTGTGCGCTGAGATATTTTAGTTCTGTTCCTGTGTGGTCTTTGACTGCAGGCTGATGGGTAGTAGCAGAAAGCCATAAGACCAGCTTTGTGCTTGGCAGCAGAGCTGTCCTGCTTCTTGAAAGCTTTGCTGTGTGCAGATGGTTACCAATGCAGAAGGGGTGCACTATAGCCCCCATGGCCAAGTGTGGTCAGTGGTGTCTGATAGTGTCCTGGCTGCTGGTGGAGATGGGTTACTGGACTACAGCGCCATAGGCAGGTACATGCTAAGCTTTACTGTGCTTATGAGATATGTAGCATGCAAAACCTGCTGTGACTAGAACTTGTAAGCACAACAAAGAAGAATGTTAAGGTTTTGTATGGCTTTTTTTTTTGTTTGTTTGAACAATGAAATTAGATCCATTTCTAGCTGCTTGCTGTCCCCTAAGAACCAGATCACTATGTAGCACAGCACTTTTGAAAACCATTAATAATTTCAAAACTCTTCAGACAGTTCAAAGGGTTTACTGTCTGTCACCACCTCCCTTCCAGTTTCTTTTTTCCCTTCAGTAAGAAAAGAGAGTGAGGCTTGTTTGATGATACCCTCTTTCTCTCTTCATCTGTACTCTGGCATCCCAAGGTAGTCTTTGTGTGTAAGTTGAGTTTGAGAAGCTTGTGAACAATCAGTCTCCAGTGGAAAGTGCTGTCTGTAGAAAATCTCTTTGAGGTTGTACCTTTCTTTGCAGCCTGTGTCAGGAACACCCAAGACACCTCGAAATGCGACTCCTGAAATCCCCAGGCGGAGCCAAGCAGCACAGAAACCAGGCAGTGTTCTGGAGGAAGCCAGGCTAAGGTAATGTGTGCTCAGGGGAAGAAATCACCTTCCTGTGTGAGGTGTGCAGAGCAGCAGGCTGTGCTGACACAAGGAAATGCCATATTTACCATGTTGAATACATTAGGTACAAGTGCCTGGTGTTCTGAGAGCAGAACAACATCTGTGAACCTACAGCAGAGGATGGCCAAATGCCAGCAGTATTTATAAATCCTACTTCTACAATGTCAACTTATGATAACCAGGCCATGCAGGTTCTTCAGAATTAGGTATCTGTCTATGTTGTGTGCAACAGTAGAAAAACAAAGATCCTCTTTTAATAACTTTAGATTGTCAGGGTACCAGACCTGTCTCCTCCTGGAGGTGAAAAAGCTTTATGGGTATCATTGTAAATCTTAACAGTGAAGAAAAAACTGATTGCATCTCTTAAGCTGGGCTTTAGACTTTCTGTTTCCTGTTAATGGTCTCTCCTGTTTTCTCCTACTTTTAATTAAAAATAATTTTAATTTTTAATTTTAATTAAAACTTTATTGCTGCACATTCATGCTATTGGTATATGAATATGACTGTTCAGTCTTCTTGAAACTTGAAAGCACAGATAGAGACACTAGGCTATTTCTTTTGGGATGCTCCATGTTGGTGTTCAGACTTAAAGTCTACAGGCCACTGTGAAAGATGAAGCATCTGGCTAATTGGAGGCCCCTCAGGTAGAACTAGAAAATGTAAACCTTGGAGCTCCCGTTTCAATGTTGTTTTCTCTCTTTTAATCAAAAGGCTGCATGTTTCTGCCATCCCAGAATCTCTGCCTTGCCGTGAGGAAGAATTCCAGGATATCTATAACTTTGTGGAAAGCAAGCTTATTGATGGAACAGGAGGGTGAGTGTGGTGGTGAGCCTGCCACCAGGGTCACATCTACCGATGGCAAAACAGCAGTTGGACAATCATCCCTGCTTTTATGTCAGAAGCTGCCCTCAGGAGGCTGAATTCAAGTTCCTAGTTGATTTTTCCTTAAGGGTTGTACATAGAAATGACGTGGGCTTCTTTTTTTTTCTTTTTTTTTTTTTTTTTTCATAGCTCCTACTTAAACACCAGCATGTAGCTAGGCAATCTTAGATGTCTGGGAAGCACTTTTAAAAACAGGTAAATGACATTCCTAAAGTATTTGATGTTGTTAATTGCCTCTGCAATAGTAAAACCTCTCGTGATTCTCTGGCATTTTACATCTCCCAGTTTGCAAATAAAGTAACTGAGATAAAGGGAACTGCTTGAAGTGGCAGAGGATTATTTCAGGCTGGTCTTAGAGGCCAGTGTGATGGTTTGGGAGTTCCCTGTCCCCCCACACTTTATAAAATTACCCAGACTAGACTCAGCCGTCTGGAAGTTAAGAGATGAAGCTCTGTTTACAGCTTAGCACAATACAGAAGCAGATATATACACTATATACAGGAATATTTACAGAAATATACAAGTTAAAGGTAATACAGAAACAAAATACCCCTCCCAGAAATCAGAGTCCCCAGGAGGGGCTTCCAACCACCCTTCCACCTTCTCCCCACCCCTCTACCTTACCCCAAGATTTGCCTCATGCGCAAGGTGAGTTTGGAGGATGGGCCAGGAGGATTAGAAGGAAAGTGGTTAGTGAGGTTACTCAGCAGAGAGGAGAAGGCAAGAAAAGCCAGACAGCTCCAGAGTGTCTGCAAGCCTGTCTTATCTTTGTTTTGTATTCTTTTTCTTACACATCTCAGCAAGCCTATGAGTGAAGTAGACATCACCATTGTTTTCCTTTCACAGCCTATAATATAATTTTCTCCATTAAAACATTCCAATTAGCCCCAAACCAGCACAGCCAGGAATTCCAGCCCATTAATCCTAAGGCTGCTGACAGGTGCTCTCTGCTGTTGCAGGTGCATGTACATCTCTGGAGTGCCTGGCACAGGGAAAACCGCCACTGTTCATGAGGTTGTTCGCTCCCTGCAGCAGGCTGCAGAAAATGATGAGCTCCCAGCATTCCAGTCTGTGGAGATCAATGGCATGAAGCTGACTGACCCTCACCAAGCTTATGTGCAGATACTAGAGGTAAGCAAAGCCTCATTCAGGGCCTCTGGTTTGAATTAATAGATCTCGTGTGTTGCCATCAGGTCCTCAATACATCAGCGTTCCAGGCACTTGATTCTGATTGATCGGATGCCCAGTTGAGGGCTGTAGAATCAGGATCCTCTGGGATGCCACTGCTTTGTGTGACTGAGTCAGACTGTCCTAACCGAACTGGAAACATGAAGGAGGTGTAGGTTGTAACTTAAGCTCATGCTCTGGCTTGTTTAACAAATAGGTGACGTCAGGTCAGTTTGCAGTGGATTCTGGAGGGCAAATACCATTCTCAAACGCAGCCTATGTTTTGCTTTATGGCTTGACTCTGAACAGCTGCATCCAGTTCTGGGCTCCCCAGATCAAGAGGGACAGGCATCTGCTGGAGAGAGTCCAAGGGAGGGCTACAAGGATGCTGAAGGGACTGCAGCACTGCCTGATAAGGAAAAGCTGAGAGCCCTAGGGCTCTGGAGAGGAGAAGGCTGAGAGGGGATCTGAGCAATGTCTCTAAGTATATGAGGGCTGGGAGTCAGGAAGGAAGGAACAGGGATGTTCTCTGCTCACTTGTGTCCTGGGATAGGACAAGGGGCAATGGATGGAAACTACAATACAGGAAGTTCCACCTTAACATGAGGAAGAACTTCTTGACTGTAAGGGTCACAGACCACTGGAACAGGCTGCCCAGAGAGGTTGTAGAATCTCCATTGGAGACTTTCCAGCCCTGTCTGGATGTGTTCCTGTGACCTGTGCTAGATTCTCTGGCCTTTCTCTGGCAAGGGGGTTGGACTGGAAGTTCTCCAGAGGTCCCTTCCAACCTTTAACATCCCGCGATACTGTGAACTGACTCAGCATTCAGTACAGCTCCTTTCAGGACAGTTTCTGGTAGACCTCAGTGTCTTATGAGCTACCCTCTGGCTCTTTACTCCACCCACCACAGGAAAATCCAGACGCTTGGTGTTGATTGGTAGAGAAATGTTAAAATCAAGCAGAAGTTAACTTCCCATTTTCATGATTTTAGTGTGATTTTTAACCTGCAACATTGTTTAATCCTTATCCAGCTTCTGACAGGTCAGAAGGTGACAGCAGCCCATGCTGCAGTGCTGTTGGCAAAACTGTTCACTACACCAGGACCAAAGAGGAAGACTACAGTGCTGATAGTGGATGAGGTGAGACAAAGAATTCTTAAAGTATCGTTAGAAATAAGGTTTTGGTTTATGGACAAAGATAAGTTACACACTCTTAGCCCCAGGGAGCTGAATTTAAATGGGCAAGTATTCTGGTGCCTTTACTGCCTTGGATTTGACACTGGGTTTATGTTTTGGTTTGATCTGAGTCACTGAATGAGGTGTTGTGTCAAGTGCTAAACACCACAGAATGCAGTTCTCTTGTCTGGAAGCTGCTACTTTTCCAGTGCCAGAACTATTAAGTTTTGAAACATCTTGAATGTGCTATGTTTAGGAATAAACAAGTGTACACTTTTTGCTGTAAAATAATCCATGTTTTCTCATGGAGGGTCTTTTAGTCCTGTTTAATGCTGTATGAATACACCACAGTGGCATTTAATAACTCCAGCTGTTTAATCACTGCTGTGATGAATACAGTTCAAGCAGCTAGTAGGAGTGTGCTTTTCCACAAGAGGTGAGAAATGGAAACACAGCAGAGGCGGCTTGCTCAGAATCACATGGGAAGTCTTCTGTGGCAGCGCCAGCTCTCTCATCCCCCATCAGGAACTGTAAATAACAAGGCTGTTCTCCAGCCTGATCCTTCTCTTTCTCTCTCTCTCTCTCTGTGCAGCTTGATCTTCTCTGGACCCGGAAACAGAATGTGATGTACAATTTATTTGACTGGCCCACTCAGAAGCACTCCAAGTTAATCATCTTGGCCGTTGCCAACACCATGGACTTGCCAGAGAGAATAATGATGAACAGAGTAGCCAGCAGGCTGGTATGTCCCAGCAGTTTTGTTGCTGTGCTATAAAATGAGAACAGATTAAACACTGTGTGTAGTCAAAAGTAATCAGGAGAGAGGTAAGATTGGTTCCATCAGAGACTGAACAGTGGTTGAGAGCTGATAATGAACACATAAATCTTAGCAAAGTAAATTTAGGAGCCAGCTTGCTGTTCAGATGCTATGCTATGCAAGCACACTGTTCTTGTAGAACTCAATTAGGAATCCAGGTATCTTTTTAAACATATTAAGATCTGGATAATCAAATGCCATGCTTCATGGTTAAACTGTTTACTCTAGAATTCAGAAGAATTCTCTTCTGATTTCCCTTCCTCTTTCCCCTTTCATTCCAGGCAGTTACCTGGCACCTAGTTCCTCTCCCTGTCTGCCATTGTCAGCTGGTAGACTGTTGGATACCTTTGGACAGAAAGTTGGGTGTTTCTGTGTTGAATAGATTTTCCTAGGTCACCTCTTCATCACTGCTCTGAAAAGTGATGTTCAAAACCAGTGCTCTGCCTCCTCCTGTGGCTCAAAAATAGTTGCACAGTGTGTCAGTTGCTTTCTCCCACCCACTAAGCCTGCAGGTCAGCTGAGTCTGTGTAGTCACAAGAGAGAAGAATTCTGTATTAAAAATGCAGCACTCAGGCCTCCTGTAGGACATGGAAAGCAGTGTCCCATCTCTAACATGGATTGTCCTCATCTGAAAGCACTTCAGCTGGAAGAGAATGTTTAATTCTTGGCTGATTGCTAACATGCAGCCGTTAAAGGACTATACATGTGTGCAGGTTTGCTAAAGGAGATGAATATTCCTTTGCTGATTCTTTTGTCACTGTGTTGGCAAACAGTCTGAACAGTTGTAATCAAAAGAGTTTCATCTCGGGTGGCTCTGATTTCTTTATGAGCTTTGTAAGAGCAATTTGAATGCTCACAGCTGCAGTACTTGCTCCTCAGGCCTTACAGTGGGGATTTGGTCACATTGTTATGGATTTGCACATTCATTTCACAAATGCGAAGTGGAAGAGTTGATTAGAGTATCCCTCTTGGAAGGAAAGGATGTGAAAGACAATCATAGAATCACACAAACATTCTGGTTGGAAAAGATCCCCAGGATCACTTAAGTCCAACTGATACTCCTACTCTACAAGGTTCACCCTTAAACCATACCCCCAAGCACCACATCTAAACGACTTCTAAACACATCCAGGGTTGGTCACTCCACCACCTCCCTGGGTAGCCCATTCCAATGCCTGACCACTCTTGCTGGGAAAAAATGTTTCCTAATGTCCAGTCTAAATTCACCCAGTGGCAGCTTGAGGCCATTCCCTCTTGTTCTATCATTATTTACCTGTGAGAAGAGACCAGCAGCATCCTCTCCACAACCTCCTTTCAGGTAGCTGTAGACACCCAGGAGGTCTGCCCTCAGCCCCCTCTTCCTCAAACTAACCATCCCTAGCTCCCTCGGTTGCTCTTCATAAGATTTATTTTTAAGAGAGGTTGCTCCTATCAGAAAAATAAAACTTACCTATACAGGCTGTGCTTGAGCAGCTGAGAGTTTTCAAGCACTGCCTGTACTGTGTTCTTTACTGCAGGGCCTCACCAGAATGTCCTTTCAGCCCTACACCTACAAACAGTTACAGCGAATCATTTCATCCAGGCTGAATGGCACAAAGGCATTTGAAGAGGATGCAATCCAGCTGGTTTCCAGAAAGGTGAGTGCAGCCCAGGGCTGAGTCCTTTGTGTCCTGCTGGGTAGAGTGTGGGGCAGCAGGGCAGAACTGGTTAAGTGGGCAGACTTGGCTCTGGTTCCACGGTCTATACTGGGGACAAGTGATGCACAAGCAGTGGATCATACATGCTCTCTGTAAGGTGTGCAGGGTGTTGTCACAGGAAACAGTGCTAAAGCAGCAGCCTTGCTTTTTCCACCTGCTTTGAGAAGGCAGCAGGACATTCTGAGAGCTGAAGGCACCACAGCAAGAGTTGTGACAATGCATGATGATGTCAGCTTTCTCCAGTGTTGGGCATCACCTGAGTCACTGGATGATCTTGGAAAGAACCAACAGGCAGTATGGCAGTAGCAGGGGAAATAGCCATCTCCATTTTCTTAGGGTGTTTGAAGCCTTGGCATAATGGATAGCACCTGTTTTGTTGCCAGTTTTAATACTGTTGTATAAAAAAGTAACACATGAGATACAGTAGCTTATCAAATTAAGATGTGTGCATGACTTAATATCTTATGTTAACAGTTATGCATTAAAATAATCTGTTATAATGATGTTAGCATATTTGTCAGGTACGTGCCTGAACTTTTTCTGCAGGATTAAAAATGAACAGTCATAAACATGTAAAACGTAAATACATCAGTTATGGTGGAAGCACCTTTTTGTAAGAATAATAGTGATGACTTCTCACACTGAATGAGCTGCAGGGTTTGCTGGTATGATTTTTCTTGAGAAAAATCAAGAAAAATAACTCACAATTGGGTTTTGTGAAGGGTTCCTCATTCTTGGCTCCAGCTGGGTTGCCGGGCTTTCATATGCTAGCAGCATCTCCTGGGCGAGCAAGCCCAATACTGTCTGGGAATGCTCATAGCTTTAGGAAAGCTGTAAACCCCATCTGGGGTTTGAAGAAATATTTTCAGGAATCTCAGACATCTAAATGTTTCTTTGAGAGCCACTAGGAAATATTGGTGTACTCTTAATACTCTATTGAATATGGAGAATCTGAGCAGTTTTTTGCACCCTCTTTCTTTTTCCCACCCCCCTTTCTGCTGCCTGAACCTGGACTGTGGTAGGGTCTTTACTGATGACATATATGAAAAAAATGTGGTGGTGAACTGCTCAAGCTGAATAACCTGGATTTTTAGTATTTTAATCTGACTTCTGTGGTTATAGGAAGAAAAAAAAAATCAGTATTGAATTTTTGCTGGCCAGATTGGGGTGTGGGAAGGTTGCTTCTTTGCTTTCGGTCAGTAAGATCATTCCTTACAATCTGGGATTCCAGCAGCATAATTAACAATAGTATTGCTCTGCTAGTTTATGGGAGGTGGTTGTTGAGGTTTTTGTTCTATTGTTTCTTGCTAACTCTTTCCTCAAATTGTAGGAAATGTTGCTACAAACCTTTCATGGTTCCTTCTAGGTTGCAGCACTGTCTGGTGATGCAAGGCGCTGCCTTGATATCTGCAGGAGGGCCACTGAGATCTGTGAGTTTGCTAGCCAAAAAAGAACCCCTGAGATAGTCAAGATGGCCCACGTGACAGAAGCCATAGATGAAATGTTTTCATCACCATATATAAAAGCAATCAGGTAAAACCATCTCTGAGGGATTTCTTTGCTTTTGTATCATTTTCATTGAGTTCTTTTTTCAAACCTATTCAGTCTGTCCACAGTACCCTTTGCAGCATGCACAGAATCACAATCAGTCAGGTCAGGAAAGACCCTTGGGATCAAGTCCAGCCATTAACCCTACTATACAAAGTTCACCCCTAAACAATATCCCCACATCTAAACAACCTTTAAACGCATCCAGGTTGGTGCATCCTGCCTTTGAAGTGTGATACAGAACAGTTATGAGAGAGAAGAACAAAATAGGACTTAAATAGGAAACAAAGGCATAGGCCTCAGGGTTGGGACCACTTCTGTTTAACGTCTTTATTGATGATCTTGATGAAGACACAGAGTGTGTCAGCAGTAAGTTTACAGATAACACTGAGTTAGGTGGCAGTGTTGATCTTTTAAGAGGGTAGGGTGGCTCTGCAGAGGCACTTGGATAGATTGGATACATGGGCTAATGTTAATGGCATGAGCTTCAACAAGTCCAAAAGCCAGCTCCTGTGCTTGGGCCACAACAACCCCAAGCAACACTACAGGCTTGGGGCAGTGTGGCTGGAAAACTGCCTGCAGAAAGTGACCTGGGAGTTGTAATTGACAAGCAACTCAATATGAGCCATCAGCGTGCCCAGGTGGGAAAGCAAGCCATTGGCATCCTGGCTGGGATCAGAAATGCTGTGTCCAGCAGGAGCAGGGAGATGATTGTCCCCTTGTACTCTGCTTTGGTGAAGACACACCTCAAGTATTGTGTTCAGCTTTGGGCATCCCAATACAAGAGGGATGTGGAGGTGCCGGAGCCAGGGCAGAGGAGGGCAATGAAGCTGGGGAAGGGCCTGGAGAATAAATCTGATGAGGAATGACTGAAGGAGCTGGGGATGGTTAGTGTGAAACAGGGGAGGCTGAGGGGAGACCTCATGGCTGTCTACAGCTACCTGAAAGGAGGTCGTATAGAGGTTGGTGCTGGTCTGGAGCAGACTGGAGCAGACTTTGAGCTAGACTGAAGGAAAATCCACTCAGATATACATAGTGTGGGCACTGGGTCCTCAAAGGTCAGCTCTTTCCCTCTACACATCTGCTTGCCTTATACCACTATGTTTGCTTGCTCGGATGCAGGCACANAGTTAGGTGGCAGTGTTGATCTTTTAAGAGGGTAGGGTGGCTCTGCAGAGGCACTTGGATAGATTGGATACATGGGCTAATGTTAATGGCATGAGCTTCAACAAGTCCAAAAGCCAGCTCCTGTGCTTGGGCCACAACAACCCCAAGCAACACTACAGGCTTGGGGCAGTGTGGCTGGAAAACTGCCTGCAGAAAGTGACCTGGGAGTTGTAATTGACAAGCAACTCAATATGAGCCATCAGCGTGCCCAGGTGGGAAAGCAAGCCATTGGCATCCTGGCTGGGATCAGAAATGCTGTGTCCAGCAGGAGCAGGGAGATGATTGTCCCCTTGTACTCTGCTTTGGTGAAGACACACCTCAAGTATTGTGTTCAGCTTTGGGCATCCCAATACAAGAGGGATGTGGAGGTGCCGGAGCCAGGGCAGAGGAGGGCAATGAAGCTGGGGAAGGGCCTGGAGAATAAATCTGATGAGGAATGACTGAAGGAGCTGGGGATGGTTAGTGTGAAACAGGGGAGGCTGAGGGGAGACCTCATGGCTGTCTACAGCTACCTGAAAGGAGGTCGTATAGAGGTTGGTGCTGGTCTGGAGCAGACTGGAGCAGACTTTGAGCTAGACTGAAGGAAAATCCACTCAGATATACATAGTGTGGGCACTGGGTCCTCAAAGGTCAGCTCTTTCCCTCTACACATCTGCTTGCCTTATACCACTATGTTTGCTTGCTCGGATGCAGGCACAGAGGTGTGAGCAGAGCAGAGCAGAGCTCTCTCATTTGAGCTGGTTTTGCTTTGACATAGATTATAGTAGGACTTTGGAAAGGTTTCCTGAGGGAAACGAGGAATTTGATTGCCCTTCAGTGTTGTACACAAGCTGTGGCTGGTAAAGTGATTTACCAGTTTGTAGTCAGAAGGAAGAGAAGCTGTTTCAGCAAGGAAGGGAGCACTAAGGGATGCAAATACATTATTTTGCTGAGTATTTAAGGACTGCTTTCACAGTGCTGCTCAGGCCTGAAAATCCCACTGTTAACTTAAATGTAAGGTGACCACAACACTGCAGAACGTGTGTGACGTGTGGAGTGAAATGCGTTCAAGAGACAGAGAGAGAGGTGAGAGGAAGAGAAATGCAGTGGCTGTGGTGCCAGAGTTGCAGGCTGTAATACCATGGCTAGTTGACATAAACTACCCCTCTCAGGCAGAAAAATACCCTGCAGTTGAATATGTGGCTACCAAGCAATTTCATTTCCAGCCTTATTCCTGATGTGTCATAAATGCCAAACTTGAAGGCTGACTTTCGTCTGTTTTGTTTTGATATTCAGGAATGCCTCACTGCATGAACAAATCTTTTTGAAAGCAATTTTGGCAGAGTTTCGCAGGGCAGGAGTTGAGGAGGCAACAGTACAACAGGTATGGTCATGTTTGGGGTTCCTTTTCTTTTTTCCCCTTAGAAAGAAGGGGGCACTGTCAACATTATCAGACAAAAGTGTCAATGTTTCACTGTCTGGGGTTTTCACTGGATGATGGTATGATGGCAAGGTGAATTGAGACACGACTGCCCAGGCCAGATGCAGAGCCAAACTGAATGCTACTATCTTTTGTGCAATGGGACTGAAAACTGGCAAGACCTGCTCCTGGGTTGGTATTGGTGATCTGGATCATTGGCTTTGGCCTGCATCTGAAAACACTGCATGCCTTCACCTGACATGCTGCCTAACAGGGAAAAGAGAACCTGAAAACACCAGGCAGGTGATTCAAGGAGGAAAACTAGGAATTGATTCAGTGGCTCTCACAGCAGAGGCAGGTATGTCACCAGGAGCTTCAAGTTTTTAGTAGACCTCTAACACACCTGGCACCAGCAGAGCTCTGCACCACCATTCACAGGATGGAAGCTAAATGCTAATCCTTGAAGATATAGCTGTAAACATTTCTATAACATGCCAGATTTCACTGATTCTATGGGTCTGTAAGTAAGAATTCTGCCTGGATTTTTTCATTCTTGTCTCCTGAACACTTGCATCAGTTGGCTGCACAGGTAACTGGGCAGTCTGTTCTGGAATGCTGAAGAATTCTTGGTTACAGTCATGTTACACTTTCCCTTAGTTCTCCTCTAACACCAAAAGGGTTTTCTTCTGCTTTTCTTAAATCTAAAAGCAGGAGGCCCCAAGTGATTCTTGTCACAGATTTACGACCCTGTGTGACCTGTGGTGACTGCTTAAAAGCCTTTTCAGGCTATAATGCTGCATGTCTGTAGTCAGTGTGACTCACCTTTGCTTGTCACCAGCCCGAGTGTCACTTGTGAGTGGATTGATGCATAATTAGTTATATGTCAGCTTTACCCTACATAGTCTGGGCAGAAAAGGTGCAGTAACAGATAAAATCATGTAATTCTAAAATTGCAGACAAGGTAACTTGCTAATTGTTTTGCCTTTGGGCTATATAAAGGAGGAGACTGTAGCCTGGAATTGCTAATTCCTAAGTCCTATGAGCTGGTCTGGGAGATGCAGCATGTGTGCATTCCATTTGAACAGCCTGGAGCAGGTTTCTCCCTTCCCAGAGATGTATGGAGGGAAGGAAGCTGCTCTTTCACCTCAGCCTACAGGACTGCAGCAGGGGGTGAGCAGGCCCTGTGCTTTGTGTGCAGAACAGGAGGTGACCAGGCTGTGTCATTTGGCAAGTGTATCAGCAGCACCTGGTGCTGTGCAGAGCAGAATCACAGAATTAACCAGGTTGGAAAAGACCTCCAGGATTATCAAGTCCAACCTATCTCCTGTGAGGGCAGACTGAAAGAGTTGGGGCTGTTCAGTCTGGAGAAAAGGAGGCTCCCAGGTGACCTTCTTGTGGCCTTCCAGTATCTGAAGGGGGCCTACAAAAAAGCTGGGGAGGGACTTTTTGGGATATCAGGTAGTGACAGCAGTAGGGGGAATGGAGCAAAGCTGGAGGTGCGGAGATTCAGACTGGCTGTGAGGAGGAACTTCTTCAGTATGAGAGTGGTGAGAGCCTGGGATGGGTTGCCCAGGGAGGTGGTTGAGGCCCCATCCCTGGAAGTGTTTAAGGCCAGGCTGGATGAGGCTCTGGCCAGCCTGATCTAGGGTAGGGTGTCCCTGCCCATGGCAGGGGGTTTGGAACTAGATGATGCTTGTGGTCCCTTCCAACCCTGACTGATTCTATGATTCTATCACCTAACCCTTCTAATTAACTAAACCATGGCACTAAGTGCCTCATCCAGTCTCCTCTTAAGCACCTCCAGAGATGGTGACTCCTCCATCCCCCCGGGCAGCCCATTCCAATGGGCAATTGCTTTTTCTGTGTAGAACTTCCTAACATCCAGCCCAAACCTGCCCTGGTGCAGCTTGAGGCTGTGTCCTCTCGTTCTGTCATTGGGTGCCTGGGAGAAGAGAGCAACCCCCACCTAGCTACAACCTCTTTTCAGGTAATTGTAGAGAGCAATGAGGTCTGCCCTGAGCCTCCTCTTCTCCAGGCTGCACACCCCCAGCTCCCTCAGCCTCTCCTCACAGGGCTGTGCTCCAGGCCCCTCACCAGCCTTGGTGCCCTTCTCTGGACACCTTCAAGCACCTCAACATCTTTCTTAAATTGAGGGGCCCAGAACTGGACACAGTACTCAAGGTATGGCCTAACCAGTGCTGAGTACAGGGGAAGAATGACCTCCTTAGTCCTGTTGCTCACACTATTCCTGATCGAGGCCAGGATGCCATCGACCTTCTTGGCCACCTGGGCACATTGCTGGCTCATGTTCAGCTGCTGTCAACCAATACCCCCAGGTCCCACTCTGCTTGGCTGCTCTCCAGGCACTGTCCCCAGCCTGTAGCACTGCATGGGGTGGTTGTGGCCAGGGGGTGAGCAGGCCCTGTGCTTTGTGTGCAGAGCAGGAGGTGACCGGGCTGTGTCCTTTGGCAGGTGTACCGGCAGCACCTGGTGCTGTGCAGGGTGGAGGGCCTGCAGAGCCCCACGGTCTCCGAGGTCATGGCAGCCTGTTCCAGACTCGGTGCCTGCAGGATCTTGCTGGTGGAGCCCAGCAGTAAGTACCTGCAGGTGCGGGTGCGACTCAACATCAGCCAGGACGATGTCACGTACGCGCTCAAGGACGAGTGAGGCCACACATTTTATTTCTGTAGGATGTATGAATGCTTTTGTCTATTTTTATTGTTAATAAAAGGGGAAGAGTGTATTTTTTTTTCTAAATGCTTTCCATTAAACAGTTGAATTTAAGCACTTTGTTCTACAAAAAGCCTTTACTTCAAAGCATTTAAAATATTTTAAACTGGTTTGTTTTAAAAATATTTCTATGTGTTGGTAAGTGGGTCCCCTTTCAGTTCAGTTGGGTGAACTTCAAAGTTCAGTTGCTTCACTACTCAGGCTAAGGAGCTTTGTCATTAAGACCAGCAGTCCACAGGGCTTTTCTTTTCTTCACTGACTTGAGTAATAAAGGCATCGTTAAAAGGTGAGTTTAATGGTAAAATTAAAAGGAGCTTTCAGTTTACAGTCAAGGCTGAAGATGGGAGGAGACCTTTTGCTGCCAGGGAGGTGAAGACAGGAAGAAATTTGTCCTTCTCGTAACCATGTTTTTGAGTGACTGCTACCAAGGATTGATCAAAGCAGCGACCTCCAGTCGGTTGAGATCCGCTCTCCGTAGCCTCGCTGCTTGAAGGCAGCGGTAGAGCCGCTTGGCGGCAGGCGCTGGGGGTCCCAGTCTACTATCTCCCGCCCCGCAGCCCGCCCTCGCGCGGGGCCCTCCTTGTCCCGCCCCGAGCGCGTTCTGCGCATGCGCTGGCGCTGCCTGGAGCCGCGGCCGAGGCGTCCCCGGGCCGGGCGGGCGCGCGCTGCTGCTGCGGGAGGCTTTGCGCGGGCGGCCGAGGTGAGTCGGGGCCTGCCCGCCACGGGCCCGCCGGTCGCGGTGCTGCTCGGGGCCCGGCGGCGGCAGGCCACTTATTTACACGACGCTCAGCCTATCCCCTCTGCCGGCTCCTCCCTGCGCCGGGGCGGGGAGCGCACCGCGGGGGCACGGGGCGGGCCAGGCCTGCTCCGCCCTCACGTGGCGCCGGGTCCGGCGGGGAGGGGGGTCCTGGCTGCGAGTAGCCGAGCTAGGCCGGGCCGGGTGGGTCGTGGAGGAGAAGGAGGAGGAGGGGAGAGCCGGGTGCGAGTTGCCGTGGGCGGAGGGAGGAAGGGAGGGGTGCGGCCGGGCTAGGTGTTCGTCGAAGAGCGGCTGTGGGGAAGGCGGCGCTGGCGGGCCTGGGACGCGGAGGAGTGTTACAAGGCGTTTGTCTCTTTCCCTCCGTATTGCTCAGTGTTTTGGGGTGCCGGTGAAAGGTGCAGAGATGTGCACAGACTGTTCTGTTGCCTGTTGGCAGGGCCTTGAGACAGGAGGCGGTACTGACGTGCAGTTTCGTGTGCTCTCAGTCCCTTAGAGACAGTCCTCTGAAACTCATGAACCAGCATGCTTGGCAGAAGACCTAAAAAAAGCCCTCAGGCAAAGGGCCAGGGCGCTGCAGTTGCAAAGCAGGTAAGGAAGGTAAAGGCCAGGGCCATGTGGTTGCAAAGCAAGTAAGGAAGGTAAAGGCCATGGCCATGTGGTTGCAAAGCAGGCAGGGAAGCCTCCTGCTGCAGGGTAGGCTTCAGAGCACTTGCTGCTGTTCTGCTGGAATCTCCCATGTTAATAAGATACTGCAGGACTGTGGAAAAAAAAACAACTTGAAATTGCATGGGGCCTGTTTTGCTGCTTTCTTTATTCAATTCTTTCTTAAAGTAAGAATCTGATCCGCACCGGTGGAGATCTTGCAGGAAGCCACAGTGTTGCAATGCTGTAATCTTGGCGTGAGTCCTCATGAGTCACACTTAGAGTAGCTTCCTACCCCAGCGATGTTGAGATTTAATAATAGTTTCAATAATTATATGGAAGCTTTTCTTATGCCTTTAAGAGGACAGAAAGGTCTTCCAGAATATCAAATAACTTCAGAGGCACACGTGGGAGAATATTAAGGTGCTACAACAGCGACAGTTAATTTCCCAATGTATATTTTTTTTTTTCTTTTGACAGATACACTCATGAGCCAGTGTTCCTCTCCTGTAGCTAAAACTGAGCTTGTATGTGTCCATCTGCTGGAATTTTGTTGTGCTCTTTGCCTTTTGGTGTAATTTCATAAGCCTTGAGGAGAGAAACAGGGTTTAGTCACAACTGACAAGTGTGGGAAGTCAAAATTAAAAATACAGCCAAGGCAAAATTCTGGGTAGAAGTGGCAGAAAAGCAGTGTGCAGTGAGAGGTGAAGAAATTTATAGCTAGACTAACTTCAGAAATATTTGAAGGTAGACAAGAAGCAAGCTACACACAGAGGATGAAAAGCTGTTAATGTAGAGAAATAAGAAAAGACTAATATGTTTAGAGGAGGGAAAACAGCCTAGACACCTCTCTTGGTGATTTCTAGGAACTAACATTCTCCTGCTGAGGCAGAGTGGTTTAGACAGAGCTCTCTCATGTTCCAGTTGCTCTGGTATGCAGCATTCCTTAGTAGGTGGTAGTATGCAATTTAGTTCACTTGAACAAGGGAGAGGATAAGAAGTGACAATGTGTTCCCCAAGAAAACCCACACTCTAAAAAGTTGAAGAGTAAATAAAGGATCTGATAACATACTTTTGCTGGTTCAGTGCATTTAAGTATTCAGCCTGGCTTACAACATGGAGGATTGTTTCTTGAGACAGATGCACTGATGACTAATTCACTTGCAAATTAACTCAATCTAAGCTGATTTTGTGCTCTGTAGCATATGAACTGCAATTTTTTTATGGTTTCTTTTGTTCTCTTTTATTAAACATTTCTTTAATGGTGTGTATTTGTTGGGAATGTGCCTTGCTGAACAGATTGAGACTCGGAGCTAGAACTGCTGGATTCTGCTCTGGGCTTGGTTCCTTACTACACTTGATTCACTTTTCCTCACTTGCTGTGTAGTAAAGAACAGCTGCTGTCTGCTCCTGACCCATTTTGCATGTTGACAAAAGATCACCATTATAAATACTTCCTAATTGAATCTTGTCCTGACTTTCTTTCGGCTCTGTCCAAGGCTGCCGATGTGTTAGTTTTGTTCTAAGGAAGGGAGAGGGTGGCCAGGTGATATGCCTGGGGCATTAAGAGAATGGCAAGGGCAGGATCAGCACCAGTAAACAAAGACCTGCTGATTTGGAATACTGGTCCCTGGAATCAGTGCACCTCAACTATGTTTTACATTCTTCTGTGGGATTACAGAAGAGTTCACAGAGGGACACAGACTGTTTCAAGGTAGTAG
The DNA here is from genome assembly GCA_013399055.1 of Ramphastos sulfuratus. Classification (NCBI taxonomy): domain Eukaryota; kingdom Metazoa; phylum Chordata; class Aves; order Piciformes; family Ramphastidae; genus Ramphastos; species Ramphastos sulfuratus. The sequence continues at coordinate 181,050 of WBNM01042327.1, read as the reverse complement.
CCACCAGCACCTCTATTCTCACAGGCTTAAAAAAAGAAGTTGTTATTCACACTAGGTTATAACCTGGCAAGCTTCTGGCAGCTCTTCAGACCCTTGGAGGCAGGAGGAGATTGTTAAGCCTAGTAAAAGTAACAACTTTTTTATTCCTTGCTTGAGAAGCTGAACTGCCTGCTTGGCCATTTGAAGACCAATAAGCCAACAGGGCCTTGTGCTTAGTAGCCTTCCAGTATCTGAAGAGGGCCTACAGGAGGGCTGAGAAGGGATTTTTTATAAGGTCTTGAATGACAGAATGAGTTGTCATGGGTTTAAACTGGAACAGAGGAGATTTAGACTAGATCTTAGGAAGAAGTTCTTTCCAGTGAGGGTGGTGAGACACTGGCACAGGTTGCCCAGGGAGATTGTGGCTGCTCCCTCCCTGGAGCTGTTCAAGGCCAGGTTGGATGAGGCCTTGAGCGACCTCTTCTAGTGGGAGGTGTCCCTGCCTAATGTGAGGGGTTGGAACTAGGTGATCTTTGAAGTCCCTTCCAACCTAGGCTATTCCATGATTCTGTGAAAGCTACTCCCCCAGCCCCAGAGGATGATTCTAATTCTGTGAATTCATGTTTATTAAAAAAAAAATCTTAGCACCCTTTGAATAAGAATGTTGTTATTTCTAGGGCAGTTCGTGCCTTAACCACCATAAAATTTGGGATTAAATGTCATTTTAGAAGAATGCCTTTTAGACAAAGACCTCTCCCTGATATTTGGTTCCTTGGGCATGGTTTGCAACAACTGAGTGCTAACTCTGCACTACTTCATAAAGTTCTGATTCCTGTTTTTAATGGCATTACCTGAGATGCTGTCACTGAGCTGATGATTCCGCATGCTCATGATTTGCAAGCAGTCCCCCAGAAGTACAGAACAGTTCACACATGTCAATATCACTTCCTCCAACAGCTAAGGGTGAAATCCCTGCACTGTGTGCATGTCAGGCCTGTGCTATGTGAGCCATGGCTGAATACTTTAGAGCTGAACTGTTACAGGCTGTCCTGAACTTCCCTGATGATACCTGCTTTGTGAGGCTCTGTATGACAGACATCATCCTTATCTCAGACTGTTAGATAGGCTTGATTTTAAGAAATCATTGATTGTGCAAGGTTTTAAAGGGAGGATTTGTGGCTTATTAGCATTTCTGTTCCTTTTGTGGGTTCTGGGTGGCTGGCGTGTGTTCTGGTGATAAAGGTGCTCTTAGAGTGGCCCTTAAGTGCACAGAATGCATGGAAACGTTTCAGTGGTGCAGGCACTGTGATGGTTGGGGTGCCATGGCTGTTCTCACTGCAGGATTTGATTTGAGTCTTCCTTTTCTCTTGGCTCCAGCTGGGGCTGTTTGTAGATTTCAATCCTGAAGAGATGCTGCTGAATGCAGAGGAAGGTGGTGATGATGGGGACCTAGAAGCAGAGCTTGCTGCTCTCACAGGAGGAAAAGTGAAAGAAGGCAAATCAAAACCAAGAGGGAAAAGTAAGTCAAAGTATCTGGATTTTATTTACTGACAGCCCAAATAATTTATTACAGGTACCTATTGAAAAATCACTGATCTGAAATGGTTTTCCATTACTGATAGAATCTGAAATTGCAATTGCTCTTCACTTCAAAAGGCCGAAGCTGTTAGGACTCAAAAAGGGTAAAAGGCTTTTTGTCTGTGTTTCTGCAGACTGGCTAGCCAGTGTAATGACTAAGTAAAGATACGCTTGTTTAGCACATGGAAAGTGTAGGATGAATTCAAAGGGGAAATTGTCTTGTGGCGGGGGAGGAGGTTATTGTTTGGTCCTTCTGATTTGCTTGAAAACTGAACTTACTAAATGAACATTTTTGTTGTTAGTTACTTGGAGTCTGTAATCAAAATGGAATACTCTAAGGGGGAAATCCTGGAACTGATGGAATTACTTGGAGAATCCTGTAGCTTGTGTTAGGCAGGTTGTCAGAGTGTCCCTTGGAATGGATCACTATGTTGTTGATGTTTTAATTGTGTCTGGTAAGGCTTGCATGCAGCTGTGCAGCACTCTGCAGGGTTGCTGTAACACACTATAAATGCAGGCTGCTGCTGAGGCGGATGGTCTCCAGTGAACTGGTGTTACCTGTTTGTGGAGCTGCAGGATGAACTGGTTCAACAAACTGATCTGTAAAAATAAACAGCTGCTCTTATCTTGGGTGTGCAGCCGAAGCAACTCCTTGATCTGGTTTTGCTACCTGCCTGTTTGAATGGTGCTGTGGCTGGAAGAGATTGAGATGGGACAAGGAGAATAGTACCATTGCTTGCAAGTTTGTGAGCAGGTGCTGGAAAGAAGTTAGAGCAACTGCAACTTTATTTGCAGCTCTGCAGTACTTTGTCTGTAATGTTTGAAGGGACTTTGTCCAAAGCAGCAGATAAATAAAGATTTTAAAAATAGTTAGAAAAAGTGCTTGTCTGAGTGCTGTAATTGATGACAGACAGGGTGTGTTTGTGTCTAAAACTAACCTCTACATACTTCCCGCTCTTCAGATTTAAGATTGTAGTGAACCCTTAGAGCTGATCAGCACCATTTTGCTGGTAAACACAACAGCACAACATCTGCCATTGGATATAGGTCGCTCATGGTTTAAACTTGTGGTGTAGTGTTTTGAGGATGAGCCTCTGTGTCAGGTGGTCTTGAACTGTCGTCTGCTCTTCAAGTGCTGACTTCTTGACCTCTTCTTTTCACTCACTCACTGTGTGTTTTTTCAGTCCCTGTTCATAAGAGGGAAATTAAACTTCAAGTGGATGTGTGCTATGCCTTCTAAAGGTGTGTCATGGCTCATAAAATTCTTTTCCAGAATTACAGCTGTTCTGTTTCCCTGCCGGAATTGGGACTTTATAGATTAGAAGCTTGTGGAAGGCGAGCAACTGAATAGCTGACAGTGGGGACTCTGAGATTTGGTAGTGTAGTGATGAGGACATGCTGCATGGTGGGGGCAAGATGCAGGCCAGCTCCTGGGAAGGAGAAGGGTACAGTAAGGACAGTGGAGAAACATCCCCTGTGTGGCAAAGGATAGGAAAAAGGGACCTGGTACAGCATGTACAGTGCTTAGTTCCTGGCTGAGCACAAGGTGCAATAATTCACTCCTGAAGTGATCTCTTCGTCTCGCTTGAAGATGCAGCAGCAGAAGCTGTCCAGCTGCAACACCTTAATTACAGAGATGTCTGCTGTCCCTGCCTGATAAGTGCTAGCTGGGCAGTCACTCAGGTGTTTGAAATTGTGGCCTGCACTTGCCATACCACATTGAAGTTGAACCAACCAGCCAAAGAGGCTTTTTTGGCTTTTCTGCTTCTAATGGGACTTCTTGTAAAGATTACTCTGACTCCTGAAGCACAGCCAGTTATCTTTGGGTATGCCCTACTGTCCTGGTTGTAGAGTTTTGCTAAGGGTCAGATGTGAGCAATGCGTTTGGTAGAGATACTGAATTACTGGTATGGTAGAAGAGGTCCTTTGAAGAGAATCGGCTTTGCACCTGGGTTTGTTTTCAGCTGATTCAACAAATTCAGGGGACAGATAGGATCTGGGTTTAGCTCTGTTTAACTTGGCTGTAAAGCTCTGTGCTGCAGATCTCTCTTTTATGCATGTTCACTGCCACTGGTGAGTCACAATCATGTGTCTGCACAGGGAAGTGCCAGAGGCATTTATGGGGACAGCTGGGATGTGTGTGCAAAGAACTCCACCTCTGAGAGAGCATGGAGGAAGTTGATAGCTAAGGAAGACATGGTTTGGCACAGTGTGGAGTAGAGACAAGAACTTGACAAGGAGGAGTTGAGTATTCAGGGTGAAGACCAGAGGCTTGGAGAGAGATTGTAAGACTGGTAACCCAGAAAGAGTTGGAAAGAGGAGGATCTCATGGGCACGTGAGCAGTGCAGAAAAGCAGTCAGAGAGGCAGGAGAAACAGCACTCCTCCTGGTTTGCTTAGCAGTTCTCTGGGCCAGGCTTCTGCCACTGCTTTTGGGCTCAGAACAAGGATGATGCCTCGATTTGGAGCATTCTGTTTCCATATACTGTGTGTGACTTTGCAGTGCTGTTTGATGCATAAACCAAGGAGGTTCTCAAAGAAGAAAGATTTTCTTGGCTTCCTTTCTTGCTGTCTTCAGACACACAGGTAGTTTGCTGTGCTCCTTCCTTGTCGTGTTAACAGCCAGTGGCTTGGCTTAAGGCTTGTGGTGTTCAGTAGGTCTCTAAAATTGCTGTTAATCATCATCAGATACAAAGGATAAATATAAACCTAGTTTAAGATGGGATGGACAGAGAGCTGCTTGTGTGTAAGACTCTAGAGTGACTGCTCGAATCTCAGGAGTTACATGGAGCAAATAAAAACTGAAGTGATGTAGTTGTAGTTTGCTTGGAAGTTCTTTGAACTCAACAGTGTTGGTGGTGAATGCTTTGAGCTGTGTTGTGTATGCTGTTGCAGTACACATTAGAACATATTTTTTACTTTGAAGGGGAATGTGAGCAGAGGTTTCAGTAGCAGGTGTGCTGGGGTGTTTAATACAAGTGTTGGCATCCCGTGCATTGAACTGTGGGATTAACTCAGTGATGTCTTTGGGAGCTAGAGTGCTTTTAACACACATTAGTTCAGGGTGAAGGGAGAGAAAAAGGGCTAGAACTGGGAAGGGGAATTTGCTGGCGTTGAGGGAGGGAGGGGTGGATGGATGTAGACCGCTTCTGTTCCATATGGAGTCGGAATTTATTCTGCCTGTCGGGCCACACCAGGAGCGAATTACATTTTGTTTGGGTAAACTGACAGGAAACAAAGCACACAGAGCAGGAAGACCTGACACAGGTGCTGAATCCAACCCTTGTTAATGTGGACAATCATTTCATAAATATCTAGCATCAGCTTGAATCTAGTTGAGACGTTTATTCCTACTGGGAGCAGAGGCTACTTCTGCAGTTCCCTTGCATGGATAGAAAGATTTATTCGTCAACGGTTTCTATTCCTTTTCTCTCCTGTCACCACTGACTGTTATTTTAACTGAGGAATGCAGCTCTGACAAGACAGCAGAGAACAGCAGTGTTCTGCAGTTTGTGCTTGGAAAATTGAAGTCTCTTCCATGTTGATAACGTTTCTGTTACGAGGAGTTGTTGTAAATAATATCCTAAGAGTACTTAAGAGTGTCTTCAGTCAGCCTAGGAGCTTGAAGTGGCTTGCAGGAGTTTTTCCCTGAAGCAGCTGTTGCATCCAGTCCCACTTCTCTGTCTTACACAGCCTGAAATGTCCTATTGTGCCAACCTGGCTCAGGCCTGTCTGTGGCCCTGCTCCCACCATACCTGTTAGTCTAGCACAGTGATTTTGGCTTGCCACTCAGGCTCCTTGCAAGATTAACCAGACACTATTTCTGTATGTGAGAGCTGATTTCTGAGCTAGGTTATTGCATCTCCTTCTCTGGAGACTTTCAAGGCCTGTCAGGAAGTGTTCCTGTGTGACCTGCGCTAGATTTTATGATCCTGCTGTGGCCAGGGGGATTGGACTTGATGATCTCCAAGATCTCATTCCAACCCCTAATATCCTGTGATCCTGTGATTTCCTTTGTCTCATGCCTTGCCTGTCACTCTCAGAAACACCAGCATTGCTTTTATCTGGGATGTCCACTTCCCCAGGCCTTTCCCTTTCTTCGTGAATATTCCTCCCATCACTGTGGCTCTGTCCTATAGAGGGGAAGTCAGAGGAGAATTCACTGCTGGCATTCAGCTGGTAGCAGCTTCTGTAGAATTTTTACACATGGCTGCATAACTGTTACTTGGGGTTTATGGCTCCTTGTGGTTTCTTTGTGCAGCTCCTCTGCCCATGGATCATATTGAAAAGATGGCCGCAGAGTGTATGAAGGACCTGAATGAAGATGAGGAAGAAACAGATGATGAAGACTTGGAGAGGGACACAGACCTGCTGGTATGCATAATGTTGTCAACAAAAAGGTTTGGTGTCTCTTTGTTGTTTGTCTAGGGAGTTTTTAAACTGCGTGTGACAGAAATGTCTGTTAGCTTAGTGGCGAAAAGCTAAAAATATTGCAGAAGCTTTCCAGTAGGGAAAAGGTTTCACAGAATCCAACCTTACCCAGAGTAGGAGACTTTCCTAACTAACATTCATGTGTTTGAGAGTCTTGGAGAGTTGAGAGGAACATCAGAAACCCTGTTCCATGTCAGCTGGTGAAATACAGCCAGGGGTGTTCCTGAAGTGGTGTCTGTCACCACTTTCCTGCTGCCTCAAGCAGTGCTTGGCCTGAGAGAAAATATATGAGGAAATCCTTCCTCATTTCAGTGAGGGAACTGGCAGGCAGGGTCTGGGTGGGGACACCAGGGAAATTCCAGATTTGGGGTTGAATCATCTTTGTGAAGGTGCTTCAGAACTTGAGCTTCAAACTTCTGTGGTGGTCCTGGAGCTCCAGTGTGGGATCTGGCTTCTTGTTGAGAATACAAGAAGCAGTATTTAGAAAAGCAAAAATCAGCAATGCAGAAGTGCCCAGAATATGAGATGTTTCAACTCTATTTGGTTTCAAGGTTTTGGAGCTTGAGACTTGATTTTTATTTTGTCTTTTGTGGAAATAGAAGATGCCGAGAAGCTTTTTGTTGGCATTTCCTTTTACTCTAGGCAGAACTGCAGGAAGTTCTGGGGGTGGAGGGAGAGCCTGGAAACTCTGAGGATGAAATGATAGCAGTGGAGCCATCCACAGATGAACCAGAAGAGGATCAACCTGAGCTGCAGCCACAGGTAGGACAGAGCTTCATCTTCCTGACAGCTGTGCTCAATCACTGTTGTTATGCAGCTTACACAGAAGTCACCAATGAGAATCTAGAGAGGTCTTGTGCCGGGTTCTTTTCTTTAGCTCCTTGTGCAGGGACAGGAATGACAGGAGGCATCAATATGATGCTAAGTCAAATCCGTTTATTGGTTACAGATACAGCTCTTTTATAGTGTTACAGCTCTCAAGTATATGTCGCTATTACATATGATTAGTTTTGCTGATTGGCTGATTTAGTGCTCCTATTGTTTACATAAGCATTCTGTTGTGTAAGCAAAACTTTCTCAAAGATGTATCTTTCTTTGTGGGAACCTAGAAGGGGAGTTAGTGGGAACCAAGGAAAAAGCCAACTAAGCTGAGCACGTCCCTGTGCCCTTGAAGCAGTAAGATTGAGGTTAGAAACATAGTAGACTGGTATGCTGGCCTTCTGTTACATCTGCACAGAAGCAGGGTAAGTTTAGAACAAAGAACTAACAGTAGTCTCTATCAAGACAGCCAACTTTCCCATCACACATACTGGTCAGTTTCCTTCTAAAATCATCCAGGCCCCAACAGTCTTGTCCTCCAAGGAAGGGCAAGCTATGCTAGTGCTGTGTCCTCTGTGGAAGCCAGAGCCATACTAATATGCGTGAGGTTTGTGCTTTGTTCAGAGGGTGGTTTTTAATGTTAGTATAGAACTGAGGAGGTGAGCAGTTGGAATCAGGCAAACCTTGTCTCTCACTACACTCAAGCATGCAGACTTCATTTCAGACTCTCGGAGTTGGGATCTTCCCCCTCAGGGTACTGAGCAGTGTGCTGAAATTGTGACAGTCATCGTAACTCAGCATTTTTGACATCTCTGTGGAGTTTTTCAGCTTCATTTTCTTATCCTCATGCAGTCAGATCCTTTACTGGGTTACTGCCGAATGTCTGTTGTGTGCTACAGATTGCAGAGCCCCTGTGCACTGGGTCCATTAATAACTGGGCCTGAGGGTGTTTCTGCAAAGATAATGGCACTAATTGCATCAGCAGCCTCTGTAGTTGGGGAGTGTTTGCAAGTAGCTACTCATAACTTTGCTTAGGCTGCTTTTGTCACGGAACTAATTCCAGGCTGGAGGAGGAGAAAGAGCTCACGTGGTAAAGCCAGGCTGAGGAAGCCCAGAATGGAGTAAACTAGCATGTTTTAAAAAGAAAAAGTAAAGAGTCTTGCCAAAATACCTTTTCACACCCTCTGTTGTGTGGTGTTTGAGAGGCTTTACTGTTCTCTTCACCTACTCCCTAACCACATGGCTGCAGTTACCCTGTGGCTGTGAGGTTTCTGGATGTCTCCACCCATTCTTCTCCATTACACTTCTGAAAGAGAGTCCAGAGGTGGGTCCCGGGACTGCTGGGGCAGTACAAGAGCTCCTCTGTTTCACAGCCTGTGTGCTGCTTGCGCCCATGGGCAGGGGTGTTTGTGGAAGGGGTGTATTTGTGTTTCAGTGCTGTGAGAAAACTCATAAGGTTGGATGAAATCAGCTTTCTTGATTTGTTTTATTGTTTTTTCTGAGACCACCTCACTTCCTGCTGTTACCAGTGAGCTGCAGCAGACGATAGAGAAGAGGATTGAGAGCTACAGGACAGCAATTTCTAACGCAGAGCAGTCAGGGGAGGGTGCCAGAATACGACGATACCAAAGAGGCCTTAAGGTAAGCTGGGTTCATCAGGTGTGTGAGTGACGGGGAGGCAAAGGCAGCTCTCTCAAGTATCCTGCAGATTCTTTCCATCTGTTGAAATGGAGCAGAAATTCTGGTATGCTGCCTTAAGTTACTTCACAAACATTTCTTGTCCCTTACTCCCAATCTGCTGCAACAAATACGCACATCAAGTTTAACTTAAAATGCCCTTGGGGTTTGTTCCTGTTGAGTGTGGTTAGTGGCAGGTGGAGGCAGGGGCTGTGGTAAATGCTGGTAGTTTCAACCTTTCCCTCTAGATCTGAATTTGACCTGTGGTGGCTGTTCAGTGTTACCTTAGAGATAGGAGCTTTCCTAACATACTTCCAGATCAGCACTGCTGCCTTCTGCAGACACTAACCTTGCACTTGGTTTTGTGAGACAAAGGAAGGTGGCAGCTCTCCCTAACTGTGCTGGCTGTGCTAGAAAAAGATCAGAAGAGGACTTTTCATGAAGGCAATTACAATTTGCAGGCAGGAGCCATTCCTTCAGCTACCTCCCTTCCAGCCAGGTGGTGTGCTTGTAGTTACCTGGTAGAGCTTGGTGATCAGGGCTGTACAGGTTGCCTTCCTTTCCTTCTGCTTTCAGCTGTTTCCTGCATCACCTCAGACAGCAGCCACTGTGCGTTGTCGAGCAAAGCTTTACAGCTCAGCAGGTCTGCTGAGGGTACAAAGGGAACAAGGGAGGCCAAGCCCAGGGGAGGAGTGCATGAGAAAAAGAGATGTTTGTATGTGTCCGCTGCCTGCTGGCTCTGGAAGGAATGGATATGACTTTACCTGAGCTTTCAGAGAGCAAGAGGGATGGGCAAAGCAGCTCATCTCATCTGGGAACAAAGCTTAGTGTGCTGCTTGCCACTTCCTGTATTTCTCAGGGCAGGGATTTTCCCTGTGCCTAAGTGCTGTAACTAAGGATAACACACTGGATCTCACTTTACAGTTCCTTAATTAGCAAAGCCATGTGCCAGCAAATAGTGCACAGTTATCTCTTGTGCTTAGTTCCTTGAACTGGAAACTTTAATCTTGGCTTTTAATGCCATTTCCAGTTGGTCTGCCATATCACATGTGGGAGAGAGCAGCATGTGGGCTGTTGTACTGGGCTGAGCCCCAGTCTCACATGCAGCCAGTCCTAAACATCTCTGCCACTGTTGTTTAATCAGGTCAGACAGTGTCATGGCTAACCAGAAATAGCAGCAGTTCTGGTGACATTTTCTCATCGTTGTTGTCTTTCCGTGGAAGATGACAAAAGCACATCTTTATTTTTGGCTTAGTTCATGGTGCTGTTTAGTCTGGACCTCATATCAGAAAGTACTGGTTGTGGTTGGGCAACAAGCAGCAGCTAGCCTCTGTTAAGAGGTAGTGAAAGCTTCTTGCCATAGCTCAGCAGCTTAAGCTCCATTTCCTTTGGTGGGGCTTAATGTGGTTTCTTATGGATTGAAGTGGGTATTAAATAGGCACATCCATAGGCAGTGGTATGCCAGAGCAGTGTGTTCTGTTTTAAAGGCATAAAAACCATCTTCAGTTGGTATAAATGGCTTCCTTGGTGGCTGTGTGACAAGGCTGAGTGGACCACATCAGCTGTCACAGACTCACAAGATGTCAAGGGTTGGAAGGGACCCAAAGAGATAAAGTCCAACCCTGCTGCCAGAGCAGGACCATACAATCTAGCTCAGGTCACACAGGAACGCATCCAGACAGGCCTTGAAAGTCTCCAGAGAAGGAGACTCCACAACCTCTTTGGGGAGCCTGTTCCAGTGCTCTCTGACCCTTACAGTAAAGAAATTCCCCCTTGTGTTGAGGTGGAACCTCCTGTGGTGCAGCTTCCATCCATTGCTCCTTGTCCTGTCACAGCGAGCAAGTGAGCAGAGCCTGTCCCCCACCTCCTGACCCCTCTACCCTCAGATATTTATAAACATTTATTAGATCCCCCCTCAGTCTTTTCCTCTCCAGCCTAGGTGTTTGGAGTTACTTTAACTTGTGCATCATTTTGGTCATTCTCATGTACTTTTCCCAGCTTTTCATCACTTCTTGAAACTAGGAGGGATAGGTAAACAAACCAGAAAGGAATAGTACCCAAAAAAGGGTAACAAAAAGGGCAGTGCTGCAGCAGATCTGCAGAAGCCCATGCATAGGAGAAGATCCAGTGATTGCAGGTGGTTGAGTGCTTGCAGTTATGTTCTCTGGGTAGCAAGCCCTTTACATTGTGTGGCTCTGGTAATTGAACACTTTTCACTAGCACTGAAGTTGGCCTTGATGAAAAATAGGGGCTGAAGAGCAGCAGTGTGTAGTGGTGTGCATGTGATAGATAGGACCATGTATAAGGGAATGAATTGGTGTTTGTTTTATACTAGTGCTGTGTTTGATGACAGTGCCTCTTGACTGCTGTTCTGTCTCTGCCAGACACTGGAGACCATGCTGGCAGCGGTGAAGAAAGGCAAAAAAATCAATGAGGAAGAAATGCCACCTCCTGTTGCAACAGGGAAGAGTTCTGCTCACTCACCTCAAGCTGTAGGAGTTGAGCTAGAGAGTTTAGGAGAGTTGGTCAGTGTCCCACCAGAGAATAAAGCTGAGTCTGCCGATGATGATGAGCAGAAAACGACCTTTCAGGAGGAGGCAGTGCAGCATCTGGAATCAGAGTCTCTACAGGGTGATGCTGCTCCTAGTCCTACACTGGAAACAGGTACCATGATCTGACAGGAAGAGCAGTTGCAGCACTATTGTGGTGCTGCATCTGCCTCAGTGTTTGTACTGTGCAGCAAAGCTCTGCTTGTGGTGGAACTCCCCTAGTGAGTGTTTCAGGTAACTGTCAGTGGGATGCTGAATTTATCATAGAATCATAGAATGGTAAGGTTGGAAGGGACCTCAAGGATCTTCTAGTTCCAACCCCCTGCCATAGGCAGGGACACTTCCCCCTAGAACAGGTCACTCAAGGCCTCGTCCAACCTGGCCTTGAACACCTCCAGGGAGGGAGCATCCATAACCTCCCTGGGCAACCTGTTCCAGTGTCTCACCAATTTCTGGTACTGGAATCAGTTGTTGCCACAGAGCTCTTGCATGCACTGCATCAGCATCTTTCTCTTTCACTTTTCCTGTGCCTCAGTTTCTCCTTCAACATTGTGACCTGGAATTCTAAACTTTAAAATGTGTTTGAGATACCAACTAAAAGACTTTTAACTGGGATTAACTGGGAAAAAATGGGGTGGTTGTGTCTGGCAAGACTTGTCCAGGCTGGAGGAAAGAACTTGTGTGAGATGGCTGTGTGACTCAGAGCAAAAGAGGACAAGGGCAGATTTGAAAGGATGGTATGCAAGGGATGTGCAAAGGGTGCACGTCTTGTGTGCTCCAAGCATTGTTTTGTTCTCACAGGTCAGAGCAGCAGCACACGAGAACTACTGCTTGCAAGGCAGAAGGAGTACAAATTAGCAGCTCTGAAAGCCAAGCAGCAAGGGGACCTGGAGAAAGCAAAGGAATACATGAAGGCAGGCAAGGTACACACACAAATCCTGAATGCTGACCATAGCCTGTGCAGTTCCCATGTGCACTGAGTGCCAGATACTCACTGTGGTAGCTAGCAAGTCTTGGACACACTAAAATAAATCTCCTGGTTTGTTTTTTCTGCATTAGAAATTTAATGTGGTCTTGGAAGCTCTGGAGAGTGGGCAGCCAATAGACCTCCAGAATATGCCTCCACCTCCTCAGGGTAAGGCTTGTCTTACAGAAGCCCTTTTGGAAGTCTCTCTGTGCTGCAATGGAAGGATTCTGTATTTGATGGCAAACTGAAGATCACTTAGGTGTGAGGCTTACTGAATAATCAAATTGGAATCAAAGCTGATAAAGGAAAAGGAGGTGGTATTGTTTATATTGTGAAGGTCAAGGTCCAAGTAGGTGTTGATGGCTAATACTCCTGGGTCTGTAACTGTAGATATTGACAGGCAGTACTTAAAGTGGAAGGAAAAGAAGGGTAATGGCACATGCTGACAGTTCACTGGTATATGGAAGGTCAGGTGAAGAGGTTACTAAACAGACTGCAGTGCAGTAAAGGCTAATTCTGAAAGCAAGTTACTTACATTAAAGATACTTTGATCCTTGTGAGAAAGGAAGTTTTTTAAAAACAGCTAGTATCACCACCAATGATTACATGGTCTGTGCAACTCAGTGTTTTAAAACATTCACTTTAGCAGAGTTTTATTCATAGAAACTAAAGGACAGATTCTTTTATTTCAATAAACATGAGACTTATGGCTCTGACTTTAACAGTTATAAACTGATCATCAAATGGCATTAGAGAGAAACTTCACCCATGATATAATCTTGCTTTAAAAAGTGCAAGATTTTTGCAGGGGCTATTTTTGTAGTTTTCTGAGATCAGCGCTGTTACACAATGCCAGAAGCTTGGGGATCTGACTAGGTGCTGTCACTTGCTTCCCTTTGGAAGCATGCCTTTTGTTACTAGGGTATTTTAGTCAATTAGCAATCTTGTTCACTCTTTTCATCTGTCAAGATACCAAGTTATATTTTGAGGAGAGAATTCTTAGAATACTTGAACTGGTTTGGTTTTTTGGTTTTTTGTTTTTTTGTTTGTGGGGTTTTTTTGTTTGTTTGTTTTGGGGTTTTTTTTTCTTTTTTTTTTTTTTTTCTT